>CAJNIZ010012592.1:0-16535 GCA_905231905.1 Symbiodinium pilosum | reverse complement strand
CATGCTAGTCTGGGTTGCTGTTAAAGAACTCAGATTAAGTTACCATAATGGGTATATATAATAAATAATAGGGTTTCCCCAATACAGTAACTTAATTTAAGTTCCTTAACAGCAACCCAGGCTAGTTCCCTGCCGCCTCAAGCTCTGCGACCTTCTCTGTGAGTTCGTCATTTTCGAGCCTGAGGGAGACGGCCTTGCAAAGAAAAAGATGATGGAAGAGGTTAGGAGGACCCCCCACCCTGTAATAGTGGTATAGTAAGAATATAAGAGGACCCTAATATAGTCCCTATTATCCCTTATAGTCACCATTACTGGGGGGGGGTCCACCTGAGGAAGAGGCGTGTAGTGCATAAGCTGTCTAACTCTACTTGCAACTATTTGTAAGGCAGTGAGAAGCCCCCGGAGCTCAATAACCAAAGGTATGGCTTAATTGCATGAAACCCTAAACCCTAAAACCTCAACCCTAAACCCTAAACCCTAAAACCCCAACTGCTAGGGCTGGAAGTTGACAAGTTTTATTTGGGGTTTGCGGATTCGGGGTGATAGGCCGTAGTCTTTGGGGTGTCTTGGAGTGTAGTTGCGTTGGACCTCTCATTCACTGAAAAGATATCAACTGCATAGATGCTTAGGGACCCGTATGCATGATGTGAGGACCAGGTAGGGATTATGCGAACAGGCTCTGTAAAAAGTCTTTAGGGCTTACGCAGGTGTTTCTGATAGGTGTTTTGTGGGCCTTGCAACCATCCAAAGACAGCCCTCATAAATCACTATTCCGGCTCTTGTCACAGGAGCCTCAAACTTCCTTAAACCCTAAAACCCCAAACCCTAAATTCTAAACCCTAAACTCTGAACCCTAAACCTTAAACCATCCAAAATCTACAGATGCCCTAGCTACCATGAATGCTGGAAGCCTGCATCCTAGACTAAGGTCTGAGCCGATAAGCCATGAACCCTAAGTCTGCACCCACGCCTCCCATCTAAGCCCCCTGACTTCCCAAAAAATGTCACTTGCTGAAAATGGCTTGATGACTTCGAGGCCATACAGTTGTGGAGCACTTTTAGGCAGGTCTTCTGAGCTAGACTTCTCGGAGGTCCCACCATTTGTCCACTATAGTCTTTGTTATTCCTCCCCCTAGATCTTTCGTACTAGGAGATGCTATTGACAAACTTACTGGTGCCTAGTAGGGAATAGGGGAAAATTAATCCCTATACCATTCCCACATAATAATTCCCTACTATCCCCTGATAAGCAAAAGATCACTAAACCCCAACCCTAAACCCTGATACATTCCTGGGTTGGGTTTGAAGTTTCCTCACCAAGCCCTTCATGTCGAAAGCCTCGCGTCGAAGGTTTTCATAAGCCGGCGCATCCTGTGGATGCTGTGCTGGCCACTCACAAACATAGGAATTAACTATGCAACAGGCAGGAGAAACGACAGATGTCAGCTGCAACTCCAGGAGTTTTAGGGAACCCGATAATTACTGCCACAAGCCCACATATAGTCCTATGGAATTTCCCTAAATTCTGTCCTAAACAAGAGAAACCCTAAACCCTAAACTCCAATCTACTTAAAGAGGTACAACCCTGTAAACATGTCTCAAGCTCCACACGGAAGCCGTGAGGGGGGAGATACTGGGATCATGGGTTTAGGGTTTAGGAGAATTTAAGGTTCCGGGGTTTAGGAGCTTACGGTTTAGGAGTTTGGGGTTTAGGAATTGGGGTTTAAGGTTTAGCTTGGGTCACTACCCCTTACAGTAGCTGCCTTCAAGTGGTGTTTACCAAGGGGCGGTTACCACTCCTAGTACCTATTGTGGCAACCGTTTACCGTAAGGGGGCATGACCTACAGCATGCAGGAATCCTCATCATCGTGACCGATATACACGCACCAACGATTTAAACAACTTGCAAAGCGTGAACCACTGATACTCCTGCACAACGTCGACAGCCTGCCTTTGAATCCCGAGCAAAAACCATGCAGATGGTAATCCATAGGGGGCACTATAAAAATGTGAGCCATTGTCTAAGCTCCTAGTATCCCCCTTAATAAGCCCTACACTAAGCCCTATAGTAGTGCCCGTATATAATCCCCTATATAACCCCCTTTAAGGAGTTTAGACTACAGCTCATGTGAACATAAGTTACACCCCTCGCAAGTTTCCTACCTTCATAGTCCCTAATGATAAGACACATGAGCTGGGCAGTGCTGAACTTGTGAAGGGCGTACTCTAATGGATTCTTCAAGTTCATGCTCGTAATACTGGGTTGCTGTTAAGGGACTTCAAAAAAGTTACCATAATGGGTATATATAGTAAATAATAGGGTTTCCCAATATAATAACTTAACTTAAGTTCCTTAACAGCAACCCAGAATAACCCGGCGGCATGGCTGTTCAGCAGGGAAGGGCCCCGTAAAGACTGTGTACATGTATCAGCTGTCTTCCGTCCAACGACTCCAAAACCCTGTCGTCTTTTTGGTCACATGTAACTTGTCGTCAATGTCGAAGCAGACAGGACACCCAAGATAGTTGCAGTAGTCTTCCGCCGTTCCCATGTAGCAAATACCAACACCACAACAATCCGAAAATGACCCGGAAGTGCACAGACCCCAAATCGATAAAGCTTCAGCCCTCAACAGCTTCAAACAAGTCTGTTAATGTTAAAAGTAAGCAAAAGACCCCAGACCCTAAACCCTAAACCCTGAGCCCCTAGATCATAAAACCTATACCCTAAACCCCAATACCCTAAACCCTAAACCCCAGATCCTGGACCCTGATACGCTAAACCCTTTTCAGCGTAAACCCCTAAATTCTGAACCCTGACAGGTGTTCGATACTAAAACTGCAGACGTCCTTATCCAGCCGCTCGCCCTGCACAAGCGCCTGTTCCACCTGACAGTGAACTTTGGGTTGCTGTTAAGGGTTTAGTTTTTAGGGTTGGGGATGTAGGGCCGCTGGTACGGCTACTGGGATGTAGGGAGGGGATATTAAGGGTTTAGGGTAAGGGGGTGTTGAGGGGTTTCGGGTTTTGAGTTTAGGGATGTTTGGGGTTGAGGGTTTAGGGGGCTGACCTTAAGGGTTTGGGTTTCAATGTCCTATGCTGAAGCCTCATGGACTTGTTTCGAAGCTTGGAGTGCTTTCGACTGGAAAGATCTTTGAAGCTCGAATGGGTTTAGGGGTTTAGGGGGGTAGGGGTTTAGGGTTTAGGGTTCAGGGTTTAGGGTATACTGTTTCCAAACTCCGCGGCAAAGGCCCTTGTAAGCGTTGCGCTTCACATCTTCCTGAAAAACACGGCCTCATCAGCCCCGAACCTCAGGCATCCTCAGGCCCCTTACTCATGGGGCTTCCATGCCCCGCCCCCAGGTACATGGGCCCCTACAAATTACTTATGGCCTTAAAATTCAGCAGTCTTGGGTATCACTGGGGCTTGTGAAGGCTTACGAAGGGGGGCGAGTGCAGAGGGTTAGGGGCCCAGTCAGGGGGGGAAAGATCGTTTACCGTTTAGGGTTTAGGTTTCGGGCTCAGAGGAAGACGGGTAATATGGAGGTTTCTCACGAAATGACAGCCCCCCCAGAAGCCAAGCCCAGGGATAGCATAAAGACTACGAAGGCATTGTAGGGTAGTACACCTGAAGAATTCAGAAGCGGAGAGTACAACGAAACCCTGGCGTTTCTCAAAGCTCATAGCGGGTTCATGTTCTGGAGCGGGTTCTAGTCAAAATGGTGCTGTATACTCTAAGGGACCCTAGGGATACGTAGGGATTAGAATGGCATGATATGGGGTCCTTTGAAAGGATGAGTTTCGAGACACCCCCAGGTTTTCAAAAAATCTGGGTGTGAGTCTCAGCACTGGCGCCTCAGTGACAAGGTCCTGGACACTCATCCTCAGTGGCTCTATGGCCAGACAGTGGCTTCTCAAGGCCATAATGGGCCGTACAAGGTTTATATGAGCTACAGTCAATATTTCCTATATAAGTACGTGGACATGGGTTCCTTATTAGGGACTATATTGGGGACTATACTTCACTACATGGGGGACTCCTTATGTCCACGGCTAAGGGTCCCTTAGTAAGGCTAATGTTGACAGTAGCTCATATACGGATATATGGGGTTAAGGTCAGGCATATCAATAAGCTAATGATGCCGAGGGTTGGGGTTGGTCTGATGAAGTCTTCACGAACCAACTTCGTCACACTGGGGCTGTGACATATGTGTTGGCTATTTTGTTCCATAGGGCGAATAGTCAAGAAAATACCCAACCAATAATCATATTTTCCCTAGCGCCTGCACTAGAATAACAGATACCGGTACCGCAAATCCAAGTACCCGATCATTGGGCACATGGACCCTTAGCGTTTACTGAATTCAGGGTGTCTAACGTGACCCTAAACCCTAAACCATCCAAAAGAATAAACCTCAACCCCAAACTTTAGACTCTAGCTCAAACCCAAGATCCCAGAGTTCTTCGAGTTGCTGGAATACATTGTTGCGGCGTGCAAGCGATGCGCTGCCAATCACAGCGGTTAGCGTTTAGGGTTTAGGATTCGGGGTTTAAGGTTTAGGATAGCATGTGGGGGTAAAGGGAGATCTTATTATGACATTGGGCAATTCCATATTCAACCTACTGAAGGGGGCTATATCACTTTTTAAATTCTGTGTGAGAGCCAGAAGGAGCTCACAGTCCCTAAACCCATTCACAACCCTACAGAGAGCTGAGGCCAAACAGAACCCCTTAAAGGTGGGTTTAAGGTTTAGAGGTTGTGGGGGGGCCCTTAACCTATTCGATCTACTTTGGGGCGTTCTGGGCCTGTATGAATTGTCAGGGTTCGTCTCTCCTTCCCTTCACTCCACCGCCTGCCCGCCCTCCCCCTTAACTAATCAACTAATGTAGAAAACTAATTAGTACATCCCTCCCCTTAATGGGGATTATAATGGGGATCCTAATATTACGGTCCTTAGAAGGAGGGGGGTCTACATTAACCTGCTGGTGCTTAGTAGGGAAGAAGGGTTCAGGGTTTAGGGTTTAGTAATGCAATCCCCGTATAGTCAAATAATATGTTCTCCCTTAATCCCTACTAACCCCCAGCAAGTAACACGGAAGCTCAAATGGCCGTGTAAAGACCGTGGCCCTTTTCTAACAGGAGGTTTTTCTTCTGAGGTTTCTGATGAGCATCCAAGTTGATTTTAGGATAGGGTTTACGGCAACTTGGCTGGTGTAATGAGCATAGGATGCAAGGGCCATTCCACTTCCTGGTGTTTTGCATGCATATACCCACATGACATGCAGTTCAATAATCCCACGAAAACCCCACCGCACATCCAAGCGTGCTACTGGCCAGGAGAAAATCTATGGCCCTAAGCCGTTCATCCTATCTGCACACCTATACCCAGACCCCTACTGGGAGCATCTAGCAAAACATGGTACCCTATACTCTTCTTGGGTAGTTTCTAGAAACCCTTAAAAGGGCTCTACTTCCTAGATCCCCAGGGGTCTGGGCAATAACCCCTCTAACAAAGCACTATGTCACTATGTATCCCAAAAGGTTTGCCTTCAAAGGCGTCTACACAAGGGACTAAACTGAGGCGCAGACCACCGCCTTCGAGGCATCTTCTTCACAACTGCCTGCGGGGGCACCCAAAGGTGTGCAGGATTGGCGTTTAGGGTTTGGGGTTTTTAGTTACCCACTTCACTTAACCCCTAAAAGCAGGACCTTCTAATTGTCATATGATAGTTAGAGGGTCCTTGTTATGGAGGTCGGAGTAACCAAAACCCCGTCATATTGGTATGGTTGCAGGGTTAGGATTGTGGTGAGGATTAGGGTTTATGGATTACAGTGTTTACGGCTTTAAGATTAGGATTCAGGGATTTAAGGACGACGGACTTCTAGGGATTAGGATATTCTGGTTACCCGATGACTCTCACATGACTCTGATAGGAGTTGAGGTTACATGGCGGGGTACCAAAAGCTTATATCAAACGTCAGGATCTCCTGAATATAGAGGGCCACTAGGGCCCTAGGACCTAGGAATATGTATGTGGGGCTACAAAGGCATTAACCTGGTACAGGCGTAATCCGGGAGCAACTTCTACGCGAGAATGCTTGAGTATTTACGATGAGAAATAGACGGTGCCTTCAAATGGGGTGGGCACCGAATACCCTAGCCGCCCTCATGCAGAGACGTAGAGGGATTACTAGGTCACCATTTGGGTGCCCTCAACGGGATCGCAGCAGGCTGATGTTGAGAAACTCTCGTATCGGGTTTGCAGTGGATCTAGGGCTTCGGGCCTCGGGTGCATGAATCAAGTTCCTAGTGAGTGCCTCCCCACCGCATGCAACCATCCAAAACCAGTAGCTGAGCGGGCCATTTCATATTGTTAGATGGCAAGGTCCAGTTTGGGGCCCATCAGTTCGGCAAAGGCTCGTCAATCAAGATCACCCCGCAAAGAGCCATCTGAAAAAGGTAGCGGCTTGGCACTTGCAGATTCTTCCGCACATTTGGACTCTGAAAAAAAAGTCTTGCAAATTGGTGCAGATGGGGGGAGGTTCACGAAACCCTAAACCCTAAACTACGGGGAAGGCGACCACAGCTAGCCTTCAACACGAATCCCAAAGTGGCTGCCTATCTCGTAGCTTTTCTGCGCGGGGAAAACCGAAGCGGGTCTGGGGGGTTGTTTGAGAGTCTTCGGCATCGCGGCTTCCATGAGTACATCTGATCGGTAAATTCCTAAATTTGGCAATATTTGGGGGAGTCTCCAAAATTTCCGGAACCCTTTTGGAGTTCCATACTTGTGCGTAGATAGGAGGACCAAGGTTCGCAAGTACCATTGTAGAACAAATCAGTATCAGTGTGGGGGTGGGGGGAGTTCATCATCAGGGAGTAAGCAGGCTATAAGTACTATAGTTTGCGGGCTTTAAGTTTATGTAGGGTACAGGCGTGGGAGCACCGTTGCAACAGAATGTCTTGTGATGGGGGGCATATCTCCAGGTATGTGCTGGACCAACTCATGGCTATTGCTTCAGGCAATGCTGGTCCGCGGTATTGTACAAGCTTGACCAGCTAACCATTTCACGGTATCACAGTGTCCTCCGTGACTGTCTTCCAGCCGTTTTATTCCTACACGTGCCTACTGACCTAGGCAGGCCGCAGACTCTCTATCCAGAAGCCTCAAAGTTCGCTGGCAACCTGCCAACTTGTAGCGATGACTCTCTAATGGGCACCGCCCAAGGGCTTCGAAACGACCACGTTTCCCAAAAATACCGAAAGCTAATTAACACCTTCTTGTTGGCAGATTGCCAGGCAACTAACCTTACAGGGCACTGCCTTCTTGAAGGCGCCCTTTACTGGGCTGCAGCTGCAACATGCTCAGTTTCCAAGGGTTTCATAGTCAGGCGGAATGTTGAGGCATAGTTTTTCATGTTATTCCAATAGGCTTTTGTTGCATGCGATGCAAAAGTGAGAAGGGCTATAAAGGAATGAGCTCGCGAACATTCTTGTTTCTAGCTACGCTTGAGTGCTTGGGGCTTAGGATAGAAATACTGGTGGAAGAGACTAGGCCAGGGGGCCGGCAAAGGACTGACAATTTGAAATATCGCGAAACTCTGACAGTCACTAAGACCTCCCCAATCCCACTTTATGTAGCAACAGCCTTTACACCCACGATTCAAAGGGAAAAGACCATCATGATGGGTATTTGGGAAGCCTAGGTGCAAGCGATGACAAATGCAAAGATAACCGTCTGTGTTTTCATTCTAGCTCTCCGTCCGAGTTTAGAATTTAGTTCAGGATGTCAAAAGGTCTATGATACTCATGGTCATGCAGGATGTATATATCAACCCTTTGGTGCTTGCGATGTTGGATTAAGCCGTGTTCAGGCTTTGCAAACCAAAGTTCCCTGGCAAAGGTCTATGAAGGTGGCCACCAAACGGGTATCTCAAAAAACCCTTGTATAATCCCCGGCAAGGATCCCCATAATACTCTCATGCCCTAGGTCCCTCGGGCCCCCTATTCCCAGAAACTCCGAATGTCCCCAGTGCCACCCGTCAAACGAATGCATCGGAGAGGAATGGCAAGAAACACGTCTCTCAGATGGTTTGCCAGGTATGAGCGCAAACTGGCGGAACCGATGAACCTAAGAGCAACAAGAATGACAAGCTGAAAAGGGTGTATCATGGTTTCCCACAATGTGAGGCCCTTAATTAGAAGGCGATCGCTTTAAGGATTTTACAGTGGCTCTTCTGAGCAACATTTAAATGTGAGCCGTCCTTCTCTTCTCCATTCGATACAACAACCCAGTCTGTGGCGGTGCCCACTGTGACAAGCTTCCATTCCTAAGCCTTTCACCCTAAACTCTTCGCCCTCAACCCTAAAGACTACTAAGCCCTTCCATTGCATGAAGCAACCCAGTTTTCTGGTAGTGCCATGGCCATGGTGCTTTCCAAGGCTGTGGCAACCAGAACGGGTCGATGGCTTTGCCATCAACAGACTCTGACTTTCTCTTCACGTAGCGGCCCAGACACATAGGAATAGTTTAGGTTGTCGTTTACCAAAGAAAATAGTGGTTTGCAGCTCGTGGCCCTCTTTTTGCAGGGCCCTGATGGGCCGCTCGTGCTTAATGATCTATTTGACATGGGAGTTCAGGGATGACTATTAACTACATTCTCTCAAACCAAGATGGAATCCCAACGGAGGCCGTAGAAAGTTCCAAGCCGCTAAACCTACATACCCTCTTCATCCCTACACAGGCCTGTGGTAACTCCTACATAGGATTCCATGTTACCTTCTGAGTACAGTGCTTCTGCCTTCAATACTTCTCTACACTGTAATCTCGGCTGTTTGCCTTTCTACGACCCCGGGCTGCATTGGGTAAATTAAGGGTTCTTGGGGAGTTCCACTTTTGGATACTTCAGGGCGTCTGGGGACGCTTCAGCCGTCTTGATGACGCAGATGCAAGCTGCCGTGCCAGCGCAGATACACAGAAAGCGCTAATATGTACTTTTATCAGGTTGTACTAGGGCTATATAGGGGTTATGTGGGGTTTAAATGGGGCTATACGCGAGTTATCCGCCCTCCGACAAATAAGGTGCAACTACGAGAGCGCAGTGTAGTGTCGGGTCCTATGCTTCCATGGAGAGCTCACATATTCTTCCTTGAGAAACTTTTTAAAAATCTCCCACATGCTCCACTTCATCAGGCTAGAATGGAAGTTCAAGTCAAAACAGCCACACCTCCGTTCCCCAAAAAGGCCTTCATTGCAAAATCCCCCTCAGTTTCTCAACGCACCGCAATGCGTCACACCATCATTTTCGAGCCCAAAATGTCGTGAACAAAGCAAGGCGAAGCCCATTCACCATCACTGCGCCCCATTGGGGTATAGACTGTGGTTATAGGGATAATGGAAAAGAAAATGGAAGCTACTATCATGGGTTCTATAGGGGTTATTTAGGGTTACAATCTCTCTCTCACATCATACGCACAACCCCACAGCATAGAGCGACACATGGGATGATGCTGCTTGTACAATCCGGCAAGCTTCGAGAAATCCACGAAAGGCACTCGAGCAGCAGTTTCGGAGACTTACTGTTAGTAAGGAATATGGGAATATGATCCCTATATAATGTAATCCCTTATTCTCCACTAAACCTCAGTGAGGAAGACGGCATAGATTCATTTAAAGTTCCTGGAAGTATGGCAGGCCTGGGGGGACTCCAAGATGGCCTCTATTAGAAGACCTTTGAATCCTGAGGGGAACTTAGAGCGCCTTCCTTACTGGGGGTGAGTAGGGAATAGACGGCGTATATTACACAGGGGTATACTGTATTATGTGGGGATTTTTCAACCCTAAAGCCGAAACCCTAAAACCCCACTAACCACTAGCAAGCTTAGGGAGTCTTGGGGGAGCAGGAGCATTCCTGAGCCCAAATAGTCCATGGATCAAACAGTGTGATTCAACAGGAGACAGCCTGCTTAGTAATAATGCGGGGGTTCTATAGGGATACTGGAAAAGAAAACGGAAACTACTATATATTTTTAGGGTTTAGGGTCTAGGGCTTTCCACCAAAATCTGAGTTGCGTTTGACACCTGAAGCCCCAATATTTTGAACATACTCTGACTTGTGTTTGGGACCTACATCCCCAATATCTTGGGTCCTTGAACCCTTTTAAACCCTAAACCCTAAACCCTAAAGGGGTAAGAAGATGCTGGCAAGGCAGCTCACACACTCTTCTTAGAGCTTGTTGCTTTTTGAAGGAGCAGCTTCAGACTGCCATCCACCGACCTGGTAGCACGGCAGTGCTTGGAGGCTCACTTACTTTAGTTATATGGGCCGTTGTCAGAATGATGATCCCTTTTTGGGTACCCTAAATATTAGGTGGGATTTTATAGGGGATTGTGAGGGTTCAGGGTTCAGGTGAATCCACTTTTCAAGGGGTACATGGGCTTATGTAGGGATGTATAGGAATTACGATTTACATGGAGGCTCCCTTCACTCAGTAAGTCTACTTCGTGACAGAAGTTATGGGGCTGGTGCTGCAGGCTAATCATTGGGAGAAGTGGGTAGATTTGCTAAGCCAAAGGGTCAACCTGGTACTGGCGATGCGGGTTGGGTTGTAGGCACTAACTGGCGAGCATCGAAAGGCTCATCCGAAACTGCCATTAGGGCAAAAGACTACCATCCCAAGTATTCCCTTGCAAGCAGGAACATTAGACCCTAAACCCTAAATATCCCTAAATCCTCACCCCCTAAACCTCAAACCTTACCTGGGGGAAGCGCCTTGATTCTGCCTTTGCCGCTGCGAGGGTCTGCCTGAAAGCTCAGTTGATGATGCCCCACGTACTGCCGAAAACTATAAATCGTGCAAACCTCAAATGGCAAACCCTACACACTACATTCTGAGCCCTAAGCTCTAAACGCAGCAACCTGATGAGAGGATCTTGGTAACCCAACCGGGGTTCCCCAAATCCCCTTCCCACCAAACCCTACACCCGAAATCATGGCCTTTTTGCGGCTCGAAAGTCTCCTCATTACTGTACCTAAACTAAAACCCTTTGCCTCTGTAGCTCCTGGAGGGCGCCGTCGCTTTTGCGAAGCGCCTCGCGCGACCAGGCCTCGCCAGCTCAGGCTATGGGAGTTCGAAGCCCTCATGACAAGCAATATCATCGTGATTGTATAGGGGTTGTACACGGTCTGGGGCAAGCTTAAGCTTGATCTTGCGGAGGGGCTGTAGTGGCAGTACTACCTGGACACCAGTAAAAAAGTATGAAAAAGTAAGGGTTTTGTCATTGGTTCTGCAAACTTTGGGGGTCGCCGTTGTCGGGGTCTGAGCCCAGACCAAACCACCTGCTTTGACGTATGCTGGTTCTAATGGCAGACCCCGATCTCTGACACGCTAATACAGGTTCAGGATCTCAGAAAATGCAAGGTTGCACATCGACTCCCGAGCAATCTCATCCCAAGGCCACAACCACCGCACTCATAGACACTTTCAGCCTGAACGCTACACCCTAATCGTCCAACAGCTACACCCAGATCTGGCCTAATACCCGCCCCCCCCCCCCACCATGACAAAAAGATTTGGTTCCTACAAGTAATAACCTTTGATGTTAGGGTGTGGGCCGCGAGGCTGTTGAAGTATTTTTGGGGAAGGAGTGCTTGTGCCTAGTCAAGGGCCTTTTGCGATCTTACAGTCCTACACCCCAAACGCTAAATCCTGGAACCCTTTTTGAACAACGGGCTTTGATGACTACCGGCAGTCTGGAACAACTGCTCTTTAAGAGGCTCCCGCGACAAGATGAAACACGCAAAAGTAGGAGGCATTGTGCACTCTCATGAATCCTGGAACCTCCCTGAACCCCAAGCCCTAAATCCTAAACCCTAAACCCTAAATCCTAGACCCTAAGTCCTAAGCCCTAAATCCTCAACTCTAAATTCCTAAGCCTTGCAAAATTGAGCCCTGAACCTCAAGCGGTTTATAGGGTTATATAGGGGTTGTGTAAGGGTATATCGGGTTTAGTGCTTCCCCAAACTTTGGGATACCTTTTTGGGGGTCCCTAGAAAAGAATAGATTTTAAGTCCTATAATGTATTGGGGTCCCCCAATTTAGGGAACCTACCATATCTAGAAGTTGATAAAGCATTCCTCCAAAGCAACCGGATGGAGCCTTACAACCTTACACCCCCTTGATCCCGCCTCTTCCGGTTGACCAGGACCCTGGAAGGAATGGCCTGTTTGCGAGCTTCTTAGGGCTTAGGATCCAAACCCTAAGCCTGGGCTTAGGGAGCAGCAATGCATGTTTTTGAATTTCTTTGGGGCCTCGGAGGTTTCGAGTTGAGCGATTCTTCGACGATCTTTTGACTTAGCTAGTCTACCTACTATGCCCAACAACCTTTTTCATAAGCCCCATAAACACAATCTCTAGCCACTGATACTAGGTACACTTACCAGGTCAAGAGAGCCTCCAAGTTGAGGTAGTCCCCCTTAATTTAGATAGAATATAGTCCCCCTTAAGTAGATATATTGGGGTTATATGGGGATAATGGAAAAGAAAATGGAAACTACAATTTAGGGTTTAGGGTTTAGGGTTAAGGGTATAGTCCCCCTTAAGTAGATAGAATATGGGGTATATGGGGATCTTATTACAATATACCCAAAGCTATTTTCTTTCTACTCAAGTATAAAGGGTCCCCTTCAGGATTGTAGAAAAAACGCATGATTTCTGAGGGCTGACATCAGGTTTGGAGGTCAGCAGTTTGGAGACCTGGGTTAGAGTTTCGGGATTACGGGTTAGGGGCTGAGGCCTTATTCGGGGTTCGGGGTGGTAGGGTTGGGCGAACATGAGATCCTATGAGCTGGGATTCTTAAAGCTTGGGCCCCCTATTTCATGAGTTACCCTGCGCCCAAACACTAGGTGCTACATAACCCTCTGCTGTTCCGCCTGCGACGCCAAAGGATTCCTAACAGGGCTGCATCCTTCTAGGAGGGCTCCAATCTACAGGTGGAATTTCATGCTTGCTCGCGGAAAGGTAAGCCGAAGCATGAGCACTACCAACAGGCCCTGAAAACCTAACTTTCAAGCTGTCTAAACGCAGCTACTCTGGTTCATATCAGTGCGCAATATTAGCAAGCCGTTCGGCTGGTTCTATGACACATCCCTCCATAGTGCCATAGATTCTAGTGACCCATTCAGTTTACCACACGCGCAAGAATATCCGACAAGAAGCTCAAGCCTTGTCAGGCAACAACAACCCCTCAAGAAGGACCCTATCGTGCAGAGCCATATGGTGTCCATAAGGTCCAAACGTTAAAGTTTTAGGTTGCCCAGTGAACCTAATCACTGTACCTATGCGCACAACCCTGTCACCCAAAAGAATCACCCTAAATTTCAGAACCTAGCGCCGTAGATCCTTGAACACACAACCGCGCGCTCCAAAGCCTGAATTCCTGAAATTTCAAAACTGAAACCTGTGAGTCCTGAATCCTCAAAACGTGAAATGCTGAAACCTTAAACACTCAAATCATGGAACCCTAAACCCCTAAACCCTACACCGTGCCGGCCAAAGCCCCAATCGCTGACCATTGGAAACTCTGAAGGCTAAATGGGCTACAGTCAATAGTTCCCCAGAAAACAGAAAATTAATGGGATTGGGCTTCTTATTAAGGACTAAATGAGGGATTACTCTAAACTACAAGATGGACCCGTATGTCCAGAGCTAGGCTACTATTGAGAGTAGCTCATATGATCCCTCAACCCTAAATCCCAAAACCTAAACCCTAAATCCCATCCCAAACCCGAAACCCAAAATCCCAAGCCCTTAAGGGCCCCTTAAGAAGCCTAATACTGACAATAGCTCAAATGGTTAAAGGGGAGCTTGTGGCGCCATCCCGGAGCCTTGAAGCCTATCCTGAGCCTTAAGCCCCAAAGCCTAAAAGGGCTATATAGGGGTTATATGGGTGGTTGTCAAAATTATGGTCCCTTCTTGGGTACCCCAAATAGCCGTATTAAAATAGGGACCCAAAAAGGGACCATAATTTTGACAACCACTCATATAGGGGTTCTATAGGGGTAATGGAAAAGAAAATGGAAAGTACTGTATTATGATAGGGTTTAGGGCTTTAGGGTTGATGGGTTTAAGGGTTTAGGGGTTTGAGGTTTCGGGTTTAGGGGCTGAGGGTTTCGGGTTTAGCGGATTGAGGTATGGGGTTTATGGGTTTGAGGTTTCAGGTTTAGGGGCTTAGGGTTTAGGGGTTTGGGGTTTATAGGGGCATCGGGTTTAAGAGCTTAGGGCCTAAGAACCTGAACTCTAAGTATCCTGAAACTTAACACCCTGAACACAGTAAATCCCTGTTTATACCCTGCAATCCCTTATAAGTTGGGTACTGCCCCCCCCCCCCCTCAGTAACAGTTGGATACTAATTAAAATAAGGTTATATATAGCCCTTAATAGGACCCCTAATATAAACTGTTACTGGGGGGGGGAATACTCAACTAATAAGCCTCTTTTTACATAAAGAAAGGCCAGGCCGCCTGCTTGTGACCTGAGGTTGCCGGAGTCCAGTATCAACCTTCACATCACGTTTTTGGAATCTGAGAATTAGACCCTAGAAGCCCAGTTACCTATGTATTTGGTTCCTGCCCTTAAGTCCCTATATAACTTTGTACTATCTACAGCCCAAGGACCTACTATATGAGTACCTGGGCTTCCAGGGAGAGCTAGAGTTTTAGGGTTTGGGTTTTCGGGCTAGGGGCTTTAGATGTCAGCGCTTAGGGTTTAGGATTGGTCGGGCAAGTCCAAGGCAAAGCTCTACATGAGCTATAGTCTAAACTCCTTAAAAGGGGGGAAATATAGGGAATTACATAGGGGACTACTATAGGGGTTATTAAGGGGATACTAGGAGTTTAGACTATAGCTCACATGAGCCCACATCTAGAATTCTTCATACTATCCTAGGGGAATCTATTTCTAGATGTTTGACAGGAACTACAAATTTGACCTGCTGTGTTCTGTGGGATTCTCCTACTGCACAGGGGTTCAGGGGTTTGACGATTTAGGTTTGGGTTTAGGGTTCTATTATCCCGCTTTGGCAGCCGCTCGCCAAACGAGGCCTGCCTTCATAGTCAACCCCCCCGCCCGCTACACCGCAAGTCATAAATATTCCCCATGTGATACCAGTATATACCTCGCGGAACCTTTCTTGCTGGGGGTGGTTTAGGGTTTATGGTGCCAAGGGATCTGTCAAAGCAAGCATCGTCTACTGTACGGACGCCTGCGATAACAAAAATGGAAGTTGGAGCTCTCGAACCTCTCGCATGGGCGCTGGTCTTGCACTGAGGGCTACACAGCACTTTCCAGACCCTCACAGGGCTCTAAAAAATGGATCTCGAGCTAAATTTGCCAGCATCCTCAGAAAAGCCCACAGGCCGCCGAGAACAAGCTTTGGCAGCTAGGACTACCTGCGACCCAACAAGCACATCCCCAAGATGCGCAGGAAAGATGGTGTTTTGACCCAAGGGATTCTGAGCACATGCGAATTATGGGAATCTCCTTGGCGTGAGCAACAGCAAATGATGGTGAAGACCCTTCAGATGGTGACCCATATGCTTTTGCAGCCCCAAATCTCAAAGCAGTTTCCACCCCAAAGAAACCCTGGAAACCCCATAGAGAGCCGGGCAAACGTATTTACATGTCTTTGCAGAGCCCAGGTCGGGACGCCGTGTTAACCTCCCCCTCCTCTAATACATCACCTAGCTGGAAACAACCTTCCGGTCTCTACAACATGGAAACCTTCAAGCGCTAAACCGCTAAAACCCTACAGCCCCAAACAAACTCACATGTTGGGAGGGTAGTCTTCCAGGCTGGGAGCATCTCGTCTTGTAGGTCTGCATTTGCATCGTCCTGGGTGCCAGGTGCGGTGACCGGAATGTGTGCTTCTTGAAATTTGAAATCCAAAATCATGTCTAGGTGGCCTGACAAGAAAGATGTTACTGTAGCCTAGCTTTTGGAAACTACGTCAATCGCGGTGGGCATTTGGGGTTGTGGTGTTTAGGGTTCGTGCCCACAAGACTTGGTCTGTACATATATGTGTATATATATATACACATTACATATACCAGGAGGACCTACATCTGTATAGTCATCCTTTTCAGGACATGTACTATAGCTTAGAGAAAACATTGCCAATTGTGGGGATAAGCTTTTGTTTGTTATTCAGCCCTCAGCCCTAGGCCGTTCATTCAGGCTGGGACGTCATTCTTATAAGTAGCTGGGAATGGGCATCATCAAGCAAAAGAGACGTTAAGGAATTCAGGGTTTAGGGCTTAGAGTTAACTTCATATCGTTTCTTGGGGCTCCATGCTTCTGAAACTTGAGCTGGCTATGATGGTTTTCAAGACAGTTCTAAGTATCTAGATCATGGATGAGGATTTAAAGTATAGGCTCTAGAACCCTACATCCCTTCGGAGCTGTCGTCAGACTCTTGGTTAGAGATTAAGTCTCTGCGGGCTCAGCAGTGAAGATGCTTTAATCTACCTCATGTTCGGCGC
>CAJNIZ010012581.1:44782-100589 GCA_905231905.1 Symbiodinium pilosum | reverse complement strand
TTTTTTCTGGAAGGCCAAGCTTTCCACCTGGATTTCCTCCGCTAAGACCTTAGGGACGTAAGGTGGTGTAAGATTTCATCCATCAAAAATATTTCAAAGCCGTCAATTCCGGCAGCCCGAAACCTGCATCTGAAAATGATAAACTGTCTTAAGTCCGAATACATGTCATACATATCTTTGACAGGACCGCTAAATTTACCCTGCATGGCAGGTCCTTCACCGACTTCGCGCAGCAAAGCTCCGATCGATGCTGACTCGATCAGCATCCAACCGTCGACTTCCTTCGTGAAATGAGGGAAGGACTCTGGAAAGGACGCTGCTTAGGACACTGGTTCTTTCCAAAGGCGTGTTGCAAATGTGGAAAGCTTTTTTCGACCGGCGAAACGATAATTCGCAAGTCTAGTCATGATGCATAGAACCCGAAAACTGGAAACAATGTCCCGCAACCCTCTTTGCACATACAATCGATGGCATCATCATGAAAAATAGAATCTCTCGCAATACTCATGTTATGCAGACACGCAATTCTGTCCTGCATGCCGCCCCCTTCTTCAGCCTCGCGAATCGCAAGAATGCGAACACGCCGCCAAGCATGACTGTCATCCCATTCAAACATCTCGACAGTCCTTGGCGCAAAGAATCTTCTGAAATCATGGCTTAAATCACAGCGATTGAGGCACCTGGTGGGACTTCCAGACATTGCAGAACAGTGAGGAAGTCAAATCAAGTCAAGTTCATGTGTGTGAGTGTTTCCCGAAATGTTTTCCATGATCAATTCAGCATCGGCATGGAATCGTTAGATGATACCCATGTATTTCGCAAACTTGATTCATGCTGAGCTGGTATGAACGCACCAAGCCCGAAGTAACATTCCATGGAGCGTCCAAAGCTTGCCAAAGCCCACGAACCAATGATTGTTTCAGGTGGTCCACTTCAAAATGGGCTCAAAGGCCTTACGTTGTGAGTGTACCTTTTTGCATGCTTCTTCTCGTTGCAATTCTTTTCCCAAACATGCAAAAGCAAAAAAAACTGAGAAACCGTTTTAGCAACATGGAATCCCGCATGTTTAAGGCTAAAACCCCCGATTCCATTGTACCATGTAACAAGAACCAAAAACGAAACTCTACGACTCCTGGTTTCGCATTATTTTGCCGGGCTCCGCTTATAGAAGTCTCGAGAAATCGTTACCGGATTCGGAAATTGCGCTGATCTCGGAAACTCAAGCTCGATAGCAGGAAATGTGCGTGTTTGGCTGTATATCTTTCTTTGTTATGCCTGCCATGTTTCTCATCGTTGGAGCCGGTATCCCTGTCAGTACTCTGTGCATTGTCATTTGCAGCGTATTTTTGGTGGGGTAATCATCATCCCTTCCCCTACTGTAATATGAAGGCAGCGCTAACATGAAATAATTTCTTCAAGGCCAAGTGACATCCTAGAAAAGCATTTTTCAAGGAAAACCAACCCAGCCTAATGATCAATCAAAAAGGATTCTGAACTCTTTAGCGGGGTCGTTATGTGCAATTCGAAAAATTCATCGATCTATTAGTTGCTGAAGTTGACTCTAAAGGAATTCAAGAAGCTACCTAGAACCAATGTATAAATTCGGGATTAAAGAATTTCTGCTGAAACTTTTTAAGCACGTTGAGCAAGGAATTTGCACGGAAATTAAAAGCTCAAGATTGATTCTACACTGACACACTCCTAGTTGGAAAAATATAGAAACATTGGAGTCCAGGACGTGAAGCGGCGCGTTTATCACAATATTCTTTTTACGGAGACAAGCAGGGTCCTTGGCTTAAGGAATTATTTGAACACGCCCTAATTAATTCCCTGCAGGATTTAGATGGAAAAAGTCAAGTGCCCACCCACGATCTCAACATTCACTTGACAACTTGAAGCCAGGTTAGTAAGGGACTTACATGTAGGAAATGAAGAGCCCATGTGTGAAAAACTCTAATAAGTCAAAGGCAATTTTAACAGGCGCCGTTTTGGCAGAAAAGGAGCAGAGAATTCCCTTAATTCATCAAACCCAGTTTAGTAAGGGATTCATATGCAGGAATCCAGGAACCCATACGAATATTCCCGAATGAATCAGCGCCAATTTAATAAGGGAATTTAAATGGGGCAAATCTGGAACCCGGGGCCTGAACATATCTTTCACGAATCCAAAAAACACATTTCATTAAGTCTGGAATTGTGCATGAAAAATTCCTGTGCCATACCGAAACCGATTGAATAACAATTAGAGTGTGGGTCATTCCCCCTCCCCTTAATTGCCGTTAAAGGGGCTTATTAAGGGGCGATTATCATTTCTTAGGATCCATTTTGCTACGTGTTACTGTACGGGGAATGAACCACGTAAGAATTGCATGTGGAAAAACCAGCGGCCAGGATTAGAGAATTCCTTCAATAAATTCAAGCCCATCGGGTAAAGAGATTACCTAAAGAAAACAGGAGTCAGGATGTCAATGCTTTTTCATGCATCCAAACCAGTTTATTAAAGGATTTATATCAAGAGAACGAGAAGCCAAAGGTTTGAAAGTTCCTTGAATCATCCAAGCCCATGTGCTAAGCGTGATTTTTGCAGCAAACCAACAGCGCGGGATGTGGGAATTCATGTGAAAAAATTGAAGCTGATCCAAAAAACAAATTTCGTTGGATAAAACGAAGGGCCCAGCAAAAAAAAAACATTCACAAATCCAAACCCGGTTAATAAGTGTATTGTATGAAAAAGCCAGGAACGAACCCTGAATTTCAAACTTCCCAACATATTTTGAAGCCAATGTAATAAAGGATTTTTACGGAAAGAGAAAAATCAGGAGCCAAGGCTTCAAGAATTCTTGAACAAACACAACCAAATTTTCTAAAAGTGTCGACACAAAGAACTAAAAACCCAGGATTTCCAAGTTCCCTTGACAACTTGCAGCCAGTTTAATAGGGGACTTACATGTAAAAAATCAAGAGCCCGTGTGTGAAAATCTGAAATTAATCGAAGCCAGTCTATTGGGCGACTTTTATCAACAAAAATAGGGACCTGTGACCACGAAATTCCAAGATTAGTGAAGGGTCGATATGGAGAAAATTGCAAATGACTGGTTTGTTCTTTCCAGGCCCAAAAGGGTGGATGATGGGAGGGGGGCTAGCATATATATCTGCTCACATATATCTAGCACATACATATGTACACGTGTTGTGTAGTATGCGTTGGATCAGCAGGGTTGTGCATGTTGCATGCTGCGTGTTGTCTGGCGCGCTGTATGCTATGTGTGTCGGGTTGTGCGTGTTTTTTTACAGGTGAACTTTTCCAACGTTGCAACTTCTTCGCGTTTGTGGTGGACTTCTCCGCGTTTAAACTTAAACTTCACTACTTTTACAGTTGCACTTCTCCAGGTAGACTTCTCCATTTGCATGGTTAGACTCTGCATGTCACCCTTTTAAATACTACTTTTGTCAATTTAACAGCTGAACTTCTCTAGTTTTACGCGCAGCCGCTCCAAAACCGCAATAGCAACACATTTAGAACCATTGTGGGTACAACCCAAAGCCCATCAACAGCAGTGCCAAGAAAAGTTAAAGCACGGCAAGGGTGTAGCCAGGGGTATTTGTAGAAGCCGAAACATGAGCGCCTTCTTGCTCAAGCACAGGGGTTTGGGATCCATTTGCGTGGCTAGAAAAGAAGAGGTTGGGGTGGTCTCTCAAGGAAAGGATGTTTTGGGTGGTTTGTCCCACTCCCTTTCTCGGCTCGAGAACACAATTTTCCCCTGCTTTGGCCAAAACGCCGAGAGTCAGGGTTCCCCTTCTGGAAGCCTCTGGACCACAGTTCGGAAATATGTATGTTTGTATGTATGTATGTATGTATGTATGCATGCGTGTGTGTGCGTGACCCCTACCTGGTTCAAGGAGGACTGGCGTCACAACCAACAGGGTTCAGGGTTTAGGATTTAAGATGCAAGGGGGCAACGGCCCATCTCTTTACGTGCCCCCTGTGGTGCCAAAAGATTAGCAGACCGGCCTGTGCGGGAGATTAGGCGGCCGGCGTTGCCATAACAGTTTTCCATGTTCCACACTCCACATGAGCATGAATGTTGTGCATCAACATGTCTTTGCAACAGCAGCATGTGTGGCGGCTTGCAAGCAATGCATGAGAACTTTGCTTGATGGTTTGCAATCAGATGGAGACCTATTGCTTGCGTTGAGGCCCCTCCCAACAGGAACAGGCTCAAACAAACACATCTCAACAATTTGTGCTTGACGCAATCAGTGCATGCGGTACCTTTTTCCCCAACAGGTAAGTGAGGACCACGGCTGGAAAGAAGCAAAAACCGTCAGTTGTATGTCAAGTGTTCAGATTGGCGCACCCAAGTGTGATTACAGCGGCTTTCCCACTGTGGCGCCGTGGTGTACCTGTTGGGGTTCCCGTCGAACAGGCGGATGTTCGAATGGCAGCGCGCATGTGTTGTGTCCGTATATATGTGTGTGTGGAGCGTATGGTGCGTGTCGCTATGTCTGTGGGTAGCGGGTTTATGCTTGTGTCTAGACACGGTGTGTGTGGCGCCTGGTGGGCGATGGGCTGGCCGGCGGAGGGGCGAACAAAAGATGTGTGGGATGAAATGTGTGGGATAAGACTGGAATGAAGTTACGTCTTCTCTGTAATACGCATAGAAGGAATGCCAACTGGCTTGAGGAAAGTGAAATCTGCAGTTCCTCGCAGTTGGAGGTTCAGGGTGATTGTAACATAATTATAACATCATCGTACGCGTATTCCTAAATTGTAGTTGTGCTTGCTCTTGTGGCTGAAATGACAAGTATTGCGGTCATTAGAAGCATGATGATTAATATGTATTGCTATTAACATGCCATCAGTATCATTGTTTACAATTCCAGCATGAAAATAACGAACAAGGTTTAACGGCGTATCCTTCATAATTGTCGTAACCACAGTCTTAATCGCAATGAACTAATATGAACAACAACAATCGGAAGTATAGGACTGGGTGTAATAATAATGATTAGAGTATAGAACTGCTGCTTTTCTACGCATGCAAAAGCGTTCTCCCTCTATGCTGTATGACTTGTATGGATTGCAATTAGACTAGTTTGAACTGTCGTAAGAGTTGTAGGAAGAGTGACACAGACCGCAATCACGTGGTTCAAACAATCTCAGTAACAAGAACGCAAGCAACAACAACGGCGTTAGAAGTATTTAGCGTTTTCATCTTCATGCGATACCAATACCAACAACTACCAACGGGACAATAAGAAGAGTAGTTCCTATGGATTAGCCGAATAATTTTCCAGTGCATGGTTGCTCCACATCTATGGTCACAAAAAAGCACATTCTCACAGCGATCGGGGTTCTTATCTAAAGGGTCTTAAGGCGTAGGGTCATCCAATTCGTCTTGACCAATTGTCCGATTGCAGCACTTAAGCATTTGGCCGGGGAAAAAGCATCATCTGACGTTGACATTTCAGGACCATCCTTCTGACATTCGAGGGCGGAGGGTAATGAGATGGACGTGCTAGGTCAGAAGTACCATACACTGGATTTAAAGGAGGTAAACGCTCCAGTGCAATCCTCATGCCATCCCAAGAAAATATATGCTACCACTCGGCAGTAGCTTGGCGCACAGGGCAGCTCACAAAGCAGGTCTAGACTGACAAGCCGCTCGCCCTGAGGAAGTTGGCGTAAAGCTTGCGATTTCGTGTCTGGCTCTTTTCGAACAGCCACCTGCAATGCACTGGAGCCTCAACACCGATGAATTCTGTACAACAGGCTCGACTCTGTTTGCCAAGAAGTGATGGTTCCAGCAGCCAGACAACAGAAATGGGATCACGAGTAGAGAACATGAGAAGCATGAAAAGCATGCCAGCGCACTCCAGCAACAGGGACGATTTACAATTTCTTGTTGCCTATGGACCCCTGTAGCAATTTTCTCTAGTAGGACGTTGACATAAATTTCAGCTTGTGGGACCCAAATGTTTATCACAGGGGTTACGCGGTGCTTGTTTTTATTGTTTTCTTGCGTTGGTTTAGGGTTTACGGTTTTAGGACAGGACAGCATTGTCCTCGAGCCTTCTTGTACACCACCCGGTAGCGCACCCCGGGTGTTGCAACAGCTTTTTGTTCTTGCGGTGCAGGAGCAGACTCTTCCTGGCCGGTCTCAACAATCAGTGATTGGGATGCACGTTCGAGATGAAGGGATAGATTTTTTGCAAGCGTAACTGCATCCAGCCATGCTGCACCTATGTGTAGAAGCTTCATGACCTTTCCATCGTTAGCAAGAGCATCGCATCTGCTTGCTGTCTGTTGAAACCTTCGGGGATTGCATTTCGAATGCTTGCATTCAAAATGTCACATCCCAGTTGGAATCACTATCTTGTTGGATGGCTGCATGAAAAACTCAATGCAACTCTCTGCTGTGCTCCCTGAAGCCAGGCCTTTACTACCACATCCGGTGGATCTTCCGTGAGCTGTCCCACTTTCCTGAGCTTCCAGCGTAGAGGCTGGCCGCTTTCTAGAGTTTGCCCGAAAACGGCCCGTGATGATTGCCTACCAAAGCCCCACGGCTCTATTGGAGTCTATTCAACTGACATGGATGATGTGAAGCCACTCAAATGAGCCTGACCCCTAAGCCCTAAACCCTCACCCGAAAACCCCAAGCCCTTAAACCCCAAACCCTAAGCACCCACCAAGTGTCAAGCGCTCTGCAACAGCTTCAGCGTCAGTTTCGGTGAGATTTCGCAATGCAGTGGCAAGGTCGCCTCAAGACAAACCATCCCAGGCCCCCTGTTGCTGGTATTGGAGATGGCTCTAAGTGTCTAGTATACAATTTCATATACTTTGGGGTTCTTATATCATTTATTGTTATTTATAGTCCCCCTTAAGTAGATAGAATATAGCTTTGGGTAGATCATAATAAGATCCCCATATACCTCTTATTCTATCTACCTAAGGGGGATTATAGCCCTAAACCCTAAATAGTAGTTTCCATTTTCTTTCCCATTATCCCTACATAACCCATACAACCCTTCTTGTTATTTAGGCTTTGGGGAGTGCTTGGTAGTTTCTACTTCGGCTCCCTGGGGCGGGAATCAGAGGGCTTTTGGCGAACACCTGACACATGGGGGATTCCCAAAATTAGAGATACCTTTTTGGGGGTCCCCATAATAAGGAGGACAATAGTATTTTGGGGTCTATATTGGGCTTCCCCTATTTTGGGAATGTACCATTTTTCCACGGGGTCATTGCCGAGGGAAGCGCAATTTTACGCTTTAGGGCCGTGAATCTGGATGGGCAAAAAAGTGCCGAAAGGCCGAAGCAGGTTCAAATAAAAGCAGAGAAATAAAATAGCAATTGAATCCAAAATTCAACCTTGCCGAAGCGAGCACAAAGGCACAACAAGGCTCCTCAAAAGCATCGTCATGAAACCCGTGCGTGCTTGATCGTTTCTAGCTGAGAACTGTACGTTTTAGGCCAACATCCAGCCAAGCTTCAATTCGAGACGTCTTCTTCCTGCCATTTCCGGAGCAAGGCTTGTGTGGCCGGATCTTCTGCCATGTCCTTAGCATCAAGGCTGATAGATGACAGACAGTCTTGAACATATGAGATGTGGGGAAGGATACTTTCTTTGCTTGGGCTTGGGTATCTTGCGGACTTCACTAATGATATCGCTGTGCAAATCCTAGGTTTCTTCTCTCTCTTATGCTGAGCTTTGCATTGTTTTTCCTTTTGCGCTGCTTGTACGTAGCAGCGTAGCAAGATGGCCAGAGAGCATGGCAGCTTTGCGTTCTCATCACCAGTGAGCTGTGGCACCAAACAAGGTCATCTTGACCGCTGAGTTTGTGACACATAGAACTACCAGACATAGACCAGCATGGCAGATGATGATCTACCACTGGGATCCTGGCCACAGCAAGCGACCCATGCGCTGATCTGTGCCAGGGATCCTCAGGCCAATTCAAGGATTGGCGCAGGAAGGCAGTCAAACGTGGAACGCGAACAGGCATGCATCAATGCCAAAACCATCCGAAGAACAAAAGCTCCATTGGAGGGATCGCTCGGCAGTCAAGCTGGGACAGCATCTCTAGGATCCCGCGTGTGCAAATGAGATGCTACGATGTCTGTGTAGCAAACTGCAAACGACCCAAGCTCCCTAAACTCTAAACCCCAAACCTTACTGCTGTCGCGTCACGGCTCCGTGAAGCAGCAGGGCTGCAACTATTCGAACATTTGCAGCAGAAGCTGCTTCGAACAGAGCTGTCTCACCTGTCTCGAGCACACAGGGCCTGTGGGTCCTGTATGCCCATGACATGTGAAATGAAAAATCTATGTTTCTAGAATCATGTGAATGTCTCCTAGACCGCTTGTGAAATGAGCACTGCATCCCAACAACAGAGCCGGGGCACCTAGAACATCAGCAGCGTTGGGGTCAGTGCCGGTCTTCAACAATGCGCGAACCTAAGCAACATCTCCATGCTGGTAGTCTGCATGAGAGTAAGTGTTTCCACTAACTTTCCATCGCGAATTCACGTCAGGCCTGCTCGTGGCACTACACGTCGTGCAAAGCATCAGATTAGCAGGATATGCCGACGTGCACGGTAGGATGAAATAAATTGAAGGCTGTTCAGATTGCTTCAGCTGTGTCTCCCCCTTGCTCGCTGTCCAGGGATGGAGGTGCACCTCCTGTAATCGCAATTTCAAACATGCTTGCTTCTGCGCCATTCGCGCCCTAAGCCGAGATGAATGTCTGTTTTCCTAATTGGCGAAAATTCTACTCCACCCTTGCAAGAGCACCGTTCAATGCGCACATGACGTTCCGCTTGGCATGAAGGAGTTGAGTGAGCGTCACCGCAAAGCCAGCAACATCACTCCCGTCGCATAGCAGTATACAGTGGCAGGTGCACAGTGCAGACTTGGGGAACCAGCTGAGCATCGCAATGACAGCATCAAAATGGAAGAAATAATGCAATAGATTTATAATGCAACAGTTTCGACAAGAAGAGAGGACTCCGCGAAAACTTGAGCAGGAGGGTGATGTCTGCGAAAAATCAATCAAGGAGCTGCATTGTCATGTTTGGACATACCATCTTACATGTCCATGGCCTCTCAGCCCCATGCCTCAATCTCATCCGACTTGCGCACAGCTTCCATAAGAGGTAGCTCTGCCGCAGCCTTAAGGTAGTGGGGATGGGCTGGGGCCAAGGGTCAAGCTGTAGAGAGTCGCATGGGCAGCGAGAGAGTAAGAAGTGCTTCCTGGTGTTTAGTAGGGAATAAGGCAATGTCGTCCTTATGTAATCCTTGTACGATATGTTCCCTTATTCCTCACTAATCCCGGACAAGACTAGCGGAACGTCAGCACATGCTCTCGCCATCATGTGTCAGTGTGGAGATCTCGCTGACATCGCGATCTGCCAAGTGAAGCCGCTGGTTCTACTTGGCCTAAATCCACTTTTTTCTGCAAGCTTACTGCTCCTGAAGAAGATTTCACCCTTTGCACTTGGCTTGCAATGCTTGAAGCAATCAGCCCATTTGAGCGAATGATCACATCTCTATTATATCACTTTGGGACAACTTGGCACGCCCACCTATGCAGGACAAGCGTATGGGCGTCCCATCAGACCCATTCAAGCCGAGAATCCCTAGATGGCTCAGACTCCTGCTGCCTGGCAGGCGGCCTAGGCGAGGTATCGGTGGAAACAACCACATGAGACATAGCCTAAGAAGAAAAACTTTCTCAGACAGCTTTGACACAATAAGCGACAACATTTGCAGTTTGCAGCTTCGGCACGGGATTTGTGAAGGTGGGATCTGCGCTCTCGATGGGGTCTGCATCGGCGGAGCGGCATTCGGAGAATTGCCCCAAAAGAAATCGAAGCGCGCCTGAAAGGAATTATTATTCTTTGGTTTGATGTGACGTATCCCACCTACATCCCAACGCTGCATGTTGATGGAACTTTGGAAGCGCTCAGCTTCAAATGCCCAAGGATCCTGGGAAGAAAGCGGCCCTCGTGCAGGTGGACACAAGCTTCCATGTCTTACACCACCTTTGTTGGTAGTCATGGGCCACCAGTCCAGCTGTTAAGGTCAAACTCTCATGCTGGCCGCTTTGCATTGGATTCTTGGGCTTCGTGTTCTGCTCTTGAGCATTGAGACTTTGTCCACCCTTGCGAACTTTTCGATGCACACTCCTGCAATGTCCTGATCGGTAAGCAGTGAAGATCCCACAACTGAAGCTATAGCAGGATGATGAACAATTCAAAGACACGAAGTTAACACCTAGAGTCTGCGACGAAAATCCTTTGAGCCTCCAAATTATTCAGGTCTTTGCGGAAGCCTGCCTTCTCTGCTGCAAAGGCAAAGGCTGCTCCGGAGTGCTGCTGCAAATTGGATAAGTCTTGCAGCTGCTTTACCTGGACTGCACACCAAGGGAAGGTTATGGAATTGTCTGGCTCGGCCATCAGGCTGTCAAAATCTTACTGGCGCTGAGTGGGGAATAAAGGAAAATAATCCCTATATGATCTGCTCCCTGATTCCTTACGAAGCGCCAGTAGGAAATACAATTGACGTAGGGACTTGGCCAGGAAGGTGTGGTATCATTGCACATGAAATTTTAAACAGAGACAAGCGCTCCCACCTGAGGAGGCATGATATTTGAAGGGAAGATGATTCCTTGCGTAAACATGTTTGCGATGACGGAGACGACTCCTAGGCTTGCCGGGGTTAGCACGGAATAAGGTAAGGGAATAGAAGCCTTATGTAATATCTTCCCCTAGTTTCCGGCATTAGTACCCTTTTGATCGTCTATACCTTGATTTCTGAACATGTGAGCCCAACATCTATGCCTTTGCCGAGACCTCCATAATATCAGCAAGAAACCGTACTAACAATAATGACAAAGATAACACTACAAGCAACAGCAATAACAATACTGGACACACTTCCCCAAATCCTCGGGTGTGTCTAGAAACTTGAACCCCCAATATGCTACCTTTATATACTACTATGGGTTTAAGGTTGAGGGTTCAGGGGAACCCTTAAGGGGGATTTATTTTCTGGATCCTCCCAGGGCTCGGGGTCTTGACCAAGGCTCATCTTCAACCTTTGTCTCCTGAGCGGGAACACTGCCTGGGCATTGGAGGAATGTGGCAGTTTCCCTGAATATGAGAATGTGGCAATGGAATCTGCTGCAAGAGTTTCGGTTTTGGTTTGGGGCTCCTAAGCTGTTGTAGAGCAAGAGCGTTGACTGTGAGACCTGTCGAATTCTCCGCTGAATATGTTTGAGACGACTTTCAACTGTAAACCACTAAGCTTACTGGAGCTTAGCAGGGGATAAGGGAACATGATCCCTATTTATTCCTTAAGCACCAGCAAGTAAAGCTCAACACGAAGCTCACCGATTCAACGTGATCCGGGCCTCTTGGGACCTTGAATGCCTACATCAGCCGTTGGCCATGGAACCTTATCCCACGAGTCATGAAGCTCAACGCCTAGACTTAGGACGTCCAAGCTATGCCAGATGGGTTTGAAACTTAGGGAGACCAAAGACGCCACTCAGTGGAGGGTCACGGGGAGTAAGTAAGTTGGCCAAAGTTGGCGACCAATGCGGTTACTGTGTGGCTTGTAAACATAATTCTTCAAGTCCTCTTAACCCTGCGAGTATGTCCAATCCATGCAATTGTTTCAGCAGCTCTTCATCTTACTGGTGGTGAGAAGGGAAGAAAGGAATATAATCCACAGATAATACATCCTAAACCTGAATCCCCAAACCCAAACCCTAATCCCTGAACCCCAACCTTAATCCCTAAATCCCAAACCCAAGCCCTAATCCTTAAACCCAAATCCTAATCCCTAAACCCTGAACCCAAACCCTAAACCCTAAAGCCAAACCCTAAACCCAAACAATAAGCCCCAAACCCAAAACCCTAGCCCAGTGGCTGAGATCCTTTTCAGGCTCGCCCATCTCCGTCACAGCCTGCAGGGGCCCAAGTGTCTTGATCGAGCTTCAATTTTTGTGAATTTCTCCTCTTACCCTATTAAACCCCAGATAAATACAGTTATATATATATATATATGTGTTTAACACCTATTTAATCCTTTATATTCCTAACATCTTAATGTAGTGCCTAATTTCTGGAAACCTTCTGCTAGGAATCCTGACGTTTTGGCAAACCTTTACATCCCTTCCATGGGAAACTTTTGCATCGCTCCGATTGAAGAAGCTACATTGACCCCCTCTTTCGAGTCTGCCTCTGTGCGCCAGGGAGGATCATACTGGGGATTGTATAGGGGACTACTACAGCGGTTACCAGGAGGGGTGCTAGGAGTTTAGACTGTAGTGAGAACCACATTTGTTGAGTTGGATAGTTTCTTGGAAGCCTACTGCATGTTGGGGTATAAGCCTGGCATATTAGCTTTCGGAAGCGATATATACCAAAACCAGGGTTCGATTAAGGCTTGGGATGCCAACCTGAACCCTTGAGCAGCCAGTGCCAACTCATTAGAACTAATGACCATGCTGTTACATGACTGTTGCAAATCGCCTTTGCGCTATGTAACTTCTCATCTTCTGGAAGAGCCTGAAGCAGCAACCCCATCTCCGGATGGTGTACCATGATCCAGGCATCTTTCTTCACCACCTTGGCATCGTAGGTTTGGATCTTTGTGCGGTTGGGAAGGTGGGTTGGGCCACGAAGGGTAGGCTCCAAATTGAACATGTGCCAAGTAAGTAGCGTCTGAAACAAATAGAGCAGCAACCCACCCACCTAAACACGTCATGAAGGAGGACGGCCTTGTATGACTGTAGAGAAACATGTAGCGTTACATGAAAGTTATATGAGCCATAGTCTAAACTCCTAGCATACCCCGTAATAACCCTTATAATACTCCCCCTATGTTTAACCCCCAAAATAATCCCCCATATTATCCCTTAAAGGAGTTCAGGCTATAGCCCATATGCAAACAGATGGCAGTCGGTAAGGTTTCTACAATGCTGATTCTTGGGTTGATGCCTTGCATGTAACGCATGCTAATCACCTCCCCTCATAACAAATGTTCTCGCCAGTATATAATGGCACTATATTGGAAGGCTTTAGTATTTGGTGGCGCGGGAGTTCATCATTATGACGAGGGGATTTTCATGCAGCAACACTGAGGCTCTGGGCCACGTCGTCAGAGTCGGAGTCGAGCACCTTGCACAATATCAGATGAGCTACAGTCAGTGCTTCCCATTTGGTTAATGGGCGCGGGTTCCTATTGGGGAATACATGAGGGACTATACCAAACTGTGAGCCTTACATACCTAGTGCAAAGTGAATCCCTGCAAGCTCAACCTAGGGGCTAAAGGATTACACCTGCTCTTCCCTATGGGTTTCAAGTATGGCAACACTGTGAGTTGACCTCCCCACCAATAAAAAGTTAAGCCTCATGCAAGGCCTCCACTTTGGGAGCAGCATCGACCCAGCGCCCACTCACAGAATCCCACACTGGCTCCGCTGTGGCCCACCTGGCAGAGCTTGTGCCTAATTACACCCCCTATCCCTCCACCCGCCCAACGAAAAAACAAAAAAAAAGGAACAAGATAAAGCCATCGTGGTAAGGGGATGACCTCTCATTAGGGCAGTGGAGGTTTCATTATTGGGGGGGATTGTACGCATTGCCAGTGTTGGCTGCAACAACTGACAATCCTTGGGAATAGTACAACGGCACTCTCAAAGCAGTTCTCGTTCTTAGGACTCCTACGGGTAGAGTTGTGGTCTCCTCATGCGTAGATGCGAAATACTGCTACGCCAACTAACAAAAGCAGAGATTTGAGGTACAAATGACTTTTCTGAGGTGCATTGATTACTTTTGTCTTGAGCTCCTGCCTGCATTTTAGACCCAAATCAAGAACAAATCAAGTCTCCGCTCTGTGTTCCGCCTCACGCGCCAGATGAGCTTATGGGCTTCGGCAGTGCATGATCAATATACCCTCCTGATCGCCCCTTGAGTGAGAAAGGGTCCTTACAACAGCAAAGACCTACACTCTACAGTAGACCTCCACTGTGCGTTCATCAAAACTAGAGCCACCAGCAAAACTCCTTACGATAGGACGCTTGAAAAAAGGATGCTTATAATGCCCGTTAAAAGCCACAATCAGAAGCCAGTTCTTCCCATCATTAAACTACTTACTAAGTCCCCTCACCCCCTAGTTTAAGAAACTGCCAAACGCCTACAATTGATACTTAAATCCTGCATGATGACCTTACCACACTATCATACCATAACTCGGAAGGCATAAGATACTTAGGGTCATTTGAGTAGCGTTTTTTGGTCAAATTCAATAAGATTATATTCCTTATATAAGATACCATACCCCAAAAGGAGGATATAAGCTTACGCTACAATGGGTACCATATTACCCCAAATAAAATACTACTCATTTATTATTTCTTCAATCCTACCATAGCAGAGCTGCAGCCTCTTCTGAGCCTCTGTCATTCTGGGTGGTCTCGGCTTCTCTTCAGCATCCACAGGCGTTTCCTTAGCCAAGATATGCGGCTTCTCAAAGTGGGGCGCCTTAGAAAACCCTAGAAGGGGTGGAAAGGAATTATGCGGGGATTGTGTGGGTCCTCATCCGGGATTGTATAGCGTTTCTTTTGAGAAGCCCCATGCACTAGATCCTCCTAGAAGCTTCAGGAAGTGCAGACATCCTACTGAGTGTGAGCTCCATTCAGCCAAGACGCAATGCAAACTCGCCGCCAGCCTTGAGAATAAAACGTGAGTAAGGTTTAGTTTGGAGCTTTCGCCAAGTGAGGTTGTATTTTGCTTGCAAACTAGAAGAACCACAACGGCTACCATGTCACGCCACAATAGGGGACTGCTTTTCCGGATTCAAGGCGCTGGTCCTTTGATGTTGCAGCGGCACACGCATTGAGCAGCCCCTTAAGCATACATGAATACTCGCCCAAACAGAAGCAAGAAATTGCGGCAGTTGTCGGGTAGTTGAAAGTGCGCTACAAGTAGGACGATTAAACTTACATTCTGAAGAACCTGAAGCCCGCGCAATAAGTATCCATGAACAACGAGTAGAATCAGTTGTGTCTTTGAATGCCTGCATCCAGAGCCTACAATTTTGTGGGTGTCAGTAGAAGAACAGAGTGGATCATAGTAGCTCCTGTATAACCCCCAATGTAGCTTCGCATTCCTTCATTCCCTACGCATACCTAGCAGGGTAACCCCAAAACCTAAAGCTTTAAAGTCTACATATCCCTATAACCCCCCGTTTCCGTTTCCTATGTAACCCCTATGTAAAGCCCCTCTACCCCCTTTTTGAAAGCCCCTCTACCCCCCTGAATAGACCCGAAATTATAATAGTTTCCACGTGATCTTCCATTGCCTACTGACAACCAGCAAGACAAATGTGAGACGTGGCAGTTAGTTTCCCAAAGTAGAAGGAACCCAATATAAACACCAAAATACGTTAATCCTGATTCTGGGACCCGCCAAGAAAGTACCCCTCATTTTGGGAAACCCTAAGCCGTAAACCCTATATATCCCGATGCAACCCTTATAAATCCCTTTGACGCTACCCCTACTTTTGGGAAAGCTCCATATGAGCTACTGCCAATATTTCCTACATGGGTTGCTTACGAGGGACTATATTTGGGACTATACTAAACTACAAGAGGGCCCCTGTGTCTACTTTTTATGGTCCCTTGGCAAAGCTAATATTGCCCAGACCCCTGGGCGGATCTAGACAGTAGAACCCCCTTAAGGGATTTCAGAAATTACCCAATAGTAGTATAGGGTACCATTTTGGGGGTTCTACTTTCTAGATCCTCCCAGGGGGCTGGGTGAGAGTAGCTCATATGGCTCAGGAGCTGGCCTCTAAGTTGCTGCGTTCTTGACAAGTTGTTTGAGCTTTCTCAGAAGAGTGAGATCCTGAAGGGCCCTAGGGATGTACGTATAAGGGTTGTGTAGGTAATTTAGGATCTTCTTAAGGACTTCAGGAGAACTATCTTAAGAAACTATGCATTCGAGATGTTTACTGGCGACTTGCTGCAAATGAGGCACAGCGAGTCTTGTCCCATTCGAACATCTCAACCCGAGCACCCTTCTTCAGCCGACGAAGGAACGGGGCCTGACGGTATTAGCACAAGCTGTTTCATTGCTCTTCGCGCCTTGCCAATACGATTCGTGTTCTACGGCTTTCATCTTTACAACTGCCTTTATTGCGGATACGAATATAATTGGTGTTCTGTGACCATCATCCTTGTAATTGCCTTATTGCTGCTCTCAGTCTTACCGCCACTGTAACCTTGACAGAATAAAAGTCTCGCAGGCGCCTGCAGGGATGGCAAGGTCCGAACTGCCACGAAGTTGGCCACCACCTCATACCTCGCGTTGCAGATCCGAGGCCCTAAAACCTGTATCTTAAAGCGTAAGCATTGAAGGAATTAAGAGATCGGGAAAACGACAGAATTTCCTTGTGATCGCCATCATTTTGATCACTTTTCTTTTGGCTGCTCTACGCTCGTCTAAGGTAAGGTATGAGGAGATCTGGATGAATGCAACAAATTACATCACGTTACAAATTCAATTAGGTTGCGTGGCAACCAACATTCAGTATTTTGTTCTGGGAAGTGCTGAGGTTAATCCAATTCTAGAGCTGCAAATTGATGCTAAAGGGTATAACTGGATCTATTGATAAAAAATCCCACTATGAACATTGCAATTCTGGTTCTTGCGGCTATGATGTGAATGTACGATGCCAGTCAAGACACGCCTGTCCAACTGGAAACTAGCCAGAGGGTACAAGCGCACACTGCATTTGTGAAGCCCTAAAAGAGCTTAGGTCGGCAACGAGAGCAAGCAGAACCAGCTTTGTGGACGGACCCCCTGTAGATATGAATGTTTCTATAAGTATGTACATAAGTTAATGTGTACATACACGCCTATAAAGCAAGTCAAGCATATGTCCAGAGACAAGATGCATTTGGCCCGTCTCTAGCTTTCGTGGCTCCTGTGTGCAAGTTTACATTGCTGCTTCCTTCAATGAAAGCCCTGGGAAATGCTTGAAACCAAGAAGTACTTCCCAGCTCATCTGGATAAAAGCTATTCGACAAGCTGACGTGGGCAAGGATGCCCATTATCAGGTGGACCAACATCAGCCAAAAGGACAATTTTTTGTTGCATACCCGCACCCTGGGAGGAGCTGGAACGTAGAGCCCGCCGATATAATACACTGTACTACTACAGAATAACTTCTAGGAACTTTTAGAGAAATATACCGTCTAGATGCTCTGAGGAGTTTGGTAGGAGCAGGTTTTGCATTGCAAAGGGGCGGAGACTACCGTATGTGCATTGCTGGCTCGAGCTGCCCGTGCGAAACGCACACTGCCAAAGCAGCCCGCAAAAAACATTGACGTTCAGGTGTGCCAAAGCTCATACCCCAAAATGTCAGAGTAGGTATATACAAGATTCATTGCAAGAACAGGCTTTTTCTGTTCTGGGCAGGGCTGGTTAAGGCAAAACATGCTTCTGTCCTCGACATCTCTTTGGTAGCCAGCCTTCTGTGTAAACTTGCCAGCGAGGCTCCTTGGAATGCAGGGAAGACTGCAAAGCAGGAGTCGCACCCCCCCGATCTTCGAAAACCTTTGATATGGAAACAAGAGCGGTTGAGGTCTCAATGACAGGTGCAGGTGACGAGTCAGCCTTTACACGCCCTCGTTCTACAGGACTGCATGTCGGTTTCTGCAAACTCTTTTGTAGCGATCGTTAATGTGCATGTGAGAGCCAGGCAGGGTTCGGCCATGGATGACTGCTAGCAACCCTTTGTTGCCATGAGAGTGCCCTGAACTGGTCGCTTCTGGGATTTTCGTGATGCATGCACGAGGACCTGCAACAAGGAAATTCTGATGCCCTTTCAATACATATGACCCGTCAGAATCCAGGCTCTCAACAACTATGCAAGCCGCACAATTGCTTCCCAAACCACCCACAACAATGTCCTTCCTTACCATACGCATCTTAATACAATATTATGATTTCTGGGGTCCAGGAAGCTGCGCAATGCATCCTGTCCATCAACAATAGCGATTACACTCAACCCTGAAACCTAAAACTTAAACCCTAAGCCCAGGCACGTGTTTGGCTGCCCCTCTGGCTTGGACATGGCCCGGATTTGAGCCTCCAGGCCTTCCTTTGCAAAAGGCTTTCGGGTGTTTAACTTGCGCCGTAAAGACTGTCCACTACCTATACCTTATATACAAGGTCAACCTTTAATTCATATTGGGCCTCCTATTGCCCAAGGGGGTCAACGTGTATCACTATCATAGGACTTTAACAAAAAATTCTACTCTTGGGGGTTGTGGTGATCAAAATCCCTTTCTTCTCATCTTCAGGACAAGTAAAGGGAAGGGAGGTGATTTGAAATCAATGTAGAAGCCTAAACAATTACCAGGGTTAAGGATTTAGGGCATCATTCTGAACAAATCGGCAATTATCCCTTTGGAAACTGAAGTTCTAAAGCGGATTATAGGGATTCTGTCCAATGTTGGGCACAAAATAAAGTCCAACTTCATTTCTAAATCTATTTGAGGTACGCCGTATGCCCCGATACCAGATTTATATAAGGAATCTGGGACTGCGATATTGTCAATTGTCGCCCCATGTTGCTAGGTTCCGCGCGCAAGGTGAAGACGGGTGATTTTTTCGACAGGGATGGCCACCGCAATTCTTGGAAGCTTGCTTTGTGGCTTGAGTGAGATGCAGCAGGACGTTGCCTTTAACCTCCGAAAAGTGTTTTTAGGGCTCCATAAATAGGGCTGCCGAAAACACGCCCCAATATACTACAACCCTTAGTATAGGGCCCATGTGTTTTGGAAAAACCCATTTGGTCCTTCATGGCAATCATCTGCTCCATCGTCATGTCCGGGCTGCTGCCCGCCATGTCTTGCTGTACCATGGCGGCGATGGTCAAAGTGGAGTACCTAAAGAGGAGTACGCTGACAGTGTCATAAGGGCGTCTGCAAGTGTATGATGGCGAGGTGGAGGGCTCAAGTTTCTGGTCTTAAAGTCTGAATCACGAGAGTAGCTTGATTGCGGATCACCTGCTGGCAAAACCAATCAACCCATAAATGGCATCTGAAGGGGTAATCTCAGCTGGGTATCCTCCAAAACTGAAAGTATCGGTATCCATTGCGATGTGCATGGATGAGGGTAGTCAAGTTGAAGTACCTCCGAGGCATGTGAGCTGTAGTCTAAACACCTAGTACCCCTCTTAATCAGCGCCATAAGGCGCCTCTATATAAACGCCTATATCGTCCCATTTAATGAATGCTGGCTATAGCTCATGTGCAGAGCAAAGTGAGCACGCTGATGCTCTACCCAAGCGTCCTGTGGAGTACTCGAACCTACATCATCAGTCAACTAACTGCAACTTCGCCTTTGCTTGAACCGAAGACAGGGTATATGAGACTCAGCCTCAAATCCTGTCGTGCAATGAAAGGAAAGTAACCACAGTTTTTCAAGTATAGGGCATTGCATACCACGTAGGGAAATTCCCCACACGTTGAGATGTGGTTGCAACTGGCCAGGAGGCATTGACATGTTTTCAGGGTATTGCCCCCAACCTGCAAGACCCCCTGCAAAAGCCATGTAATAGAAGCAAGTGTCTTACGATATATCCGAAGGATTACAACCACATACTTTCTGTATAATCCCTATATAACCCCAATATACTATAGCAGTTTCCATTCTATTTCCATTATCCCAATATAATATAAGCCTATATAACCCCAATATAACCCGAATATAATTCTGTAGCTGAGCGCGGAATGCCAATCTCCAAGACTACTGTAATTCCTAGGACTTTAGGGACTTAAGGTGGTGCAAGATTTCTTCCATCAATAGTACTTACCCAAGGAAATCTTCAAGAAAGTATACTCTCTGGTGGCAGTGAGCCACCCAGCCACTGTCACTTTGAGACTTTCAGTGCTAGGGCTGCTAGGGGATGTATAGGGTTATATAGGGTTTATGTTGGGATATATAGCCAAAATGAGGGGTGCTCTGATGGAATCTTGGTGTCTTGGGCAGTCAATGTTCCAACAGGATGAATCTTTTTGCCCTTAGCATGCCTGCGCGATTCAACAACCTGAGGCTCCTGACAAATGGAATACGGAATCATTAGGTCGACCTTTGAGTCTTCATAATTGCTTCGATGTCTCTTTCAAGCAGCTGCACAAAGCTGACAAGTGTGGTGAAACAGCTGGTGCACTGTCTTTAGACTTTACTTGAAATCTGCTCAATGCACTTCAGCAAAATCTTCCAAGGCATGCCAAAGGAACTCTGCTACGGTTTCTTGCAGCCTTCCTTCTCACTGAGCTGCCCCTGGGGCAACATCCAGTTGCAGTGTCTCTCACACGTTGACATGCCTCGGAGAGCTTCCGCTAACTGTTCCAATACCAAAGCTCCACCTCCACTTTCGAAGTTGCAAACGTCAAAGCCCGAGTTACGAGGCCCGGAATTGGCAATTGCCAGTTTCTAGCTGCTTGTCGACGTTCCGTTATCTTCGGCAGCTGCTTCTGCATTTCCCATGTAAAGACAAATCTTGCGCCGGCAGGCAAGAGCATCTTCGACTTCTTGTGATCCTGCCCACGAGATCTAGGTGCTTTAAGAGACACCTTCGTGGGGACCCTTGTAGCCAACAGATCTACATAGCGGTGACACATGGAAACGTGATTAGGGCTACCTCCAACAAGCTTTTGACGAGGCTCAGGCGTTAGGGTTTGGAAAGGAAGCGAGTGGGCACTCTCAAGGATCCCATGGACATCTAGGTATAAAGGTTCACTGAGCTCTGAAAGCGGCATTCTACTTTAGGAACTCCCCTATGACATGGAAGAGCCACATCAGCAGAACAGCTTTCAGATTGCGGACCCCGGATCTTCTGGACCTCATATTTGCCGCGGATGTTAAACCCCTGGCTTCCACAAATGTGACGGCAGTGCATACAAACTGGTCCAAACATGGTTTGTGTGGAGGCACCATGCTTCCCGTGGATGTAGCTGAAGATTCGGTGCTTAAAAGCCACAAGCAATTGTCTAGAACCATTGCCAATTTAGTTGCAATCTACGAGAATCGTGCTGAGATGAGAAGATTCACATGAAAGTTTATCAAGTATCCTTGCAGCCCTCCAAGGGGACCACCATGATCCACTCATCATCTCATCATTTGTATATGTTGCTGGGGTCCCTACAACACCCCTGGTTTCGAGGAACGTTCCCATGTTGGGCGGGTGTCCTTGAGATGGCTCTCCGCGCTTGCCTGCGGAGCCGCTTGTGTCATTTTGCACCAACTGGACAGAACAGGTCCTGCGCTGCTCATTCCCGTATTTTACTCTTGGATAGTAAGGGACTAGTTGGGAATGAAGACACAGCGCACAGGCATTATTCCAGGGGGATTATATGACTACTACAGGGATCCATGTCTCCACTGTTTGCAGAGATGTCCTCCTTGTGGTGTTGCAATGCCCGCAGCTCTGGTCACCGATTATCAATACCCAGTTGCGCGCGCACCTCTGGGAGGCTCAAGAGGGCTCAACAAAAAACACGGAAACTACCTTTTCGGGCTTTTGGAACTCTGAAACATGCCCAGACAGCATCGGCAACCTAAAGGCAAGTAGTTTCCTATCTCTGTCCTGAACAAATTCACCTCGGCCTCTGTTCGACAAGCATGTCGAACAAACAGGACAGGAGTTTCGAACAAAATGACCCTCCCCCACCCTGTCGGCTAGCTGCGTGGACTCGAAACGACCCTCCTTCCTCCCCCCGAGCTTCCTCCTTCGCCACGGTGCCATGGCAAGTTGCGCCAAAATAGCGAGCCCATGACAAAGCGGCAGAAGCGTGCGCGCTACAACGGCTGTGGGCAGACGAAGGCCCAAGCTGACTAGCAGAAATAGGAAACACATCCCTTGCTAGCGAGTTCCTGGAAACCGACAGACATCTTTTAGCCAGTAGTCTCGGGCGAAACGGCAGTATCATAAAAAATCTGCCTTTTCCAGTCTGTCAGGGCAAGTCGCTCTGGCAATCAGGTAGCATCCCAATTGTAACTCGCGTAGGAGATGGCTTCGGGGGTCCTAGCGCAGAAGGTTCCGAAATCCATTAGGTAAGGACAGCAGCTAGGTGGCGGAAGCCGCTCAGTAGTTAAGGAGGACAATGCTGATCACAGGACACTTCTAGTTGAATCAGGGAAAGAAGCTACTTCTGCCAGCATCACTGGAATGTCGAAGCTATGTGCAGGAAGGGCCGTATTGTTAATACTGACAATTTGGCGCAACCTTGGCATACTATAGTATCATAATCCACAAGGTAAAGGATGCCTAGGGTCATGTGGGAGTGACACAGGCTAGCAAGGCTTCAAACGAGAACTCCGCCAAAGATAGGTCTGACAACGACAACATGAAAACCCTGTTATTGATTACCCTAAACAGTAATTTTCATTGTATTTCCCATTATCCCTATCTGCCCCTATATACCCCCCTGCAAGCCCCTATATAAGTCTAAACCCTAAATATTATAGTATATATTATACGAGCCCCCTAATGGAGGGTTCCTTTCGCGCATGGTGGCCGGTGACTCTGTGGATAAACCCGCCCCCGCGCAGGTTCTCTTCCTTGCAAAGATGGGAGGATGCCCACAAAGCCCTATATATTCTAGTAACTTCCATTGGAATGTTGAGGGTTCAGGATAGTTCCAGGATAGGTTACCTGTAGGATGAGAGTAGTTATGGCCGCATTATAAGGAGACCCGAGCACTACTTGTCACTACCAATGAACCTCCAGGTAAAGCCAAAAAGCTGAAACTTTAAAAAAGGCGCACATAGACTTCTGGACGTTTGAGGTTCCGTTGTGGCTTGAGGCGAGTGGTTGCTTTTTTTTTTTTTAAAGGCGGTGAGGGCAGCCCGGCAAGTAGGGTTGACAAGCATGCCTTTGCCAAACTCCTTGTACTTTGCTGTTTCAGCTTGATATTACTGATGGTCCTGACGAAGTTGACGGAACGTTGTGGACAGCGATCAGAGCTCAGTGCATCATGATGCACGGCTGAACCATCTTTATCCTTGTTGTGCTTATTCGTGTGGACGCTTCTGTTGCAGCGAGGCTGTCATCATCTTCTAAAGGGATCTCTGCCAACACCTCAGGAAAAGCCGGGTCCTGTGAAACTATGCATCTTGAGCAAAGGGACTTTTGTAGTGGAAATGTCGCCAACCTAAGGACATCAACACCCCTGCAACACGGGAATGGGCCTGAGTTCTAAGTTTCAGCTGCTGGGCTCTGGTGTGGATTAAGAAAGGACATAAACTGACGTGGAACCTCAAAAGGGTCCCTGCAAGGACCAATATCCGTTTACTCGGTGACGTATTTGGGGTGCCTGTAGATCCTGCAAGGTGATTGATCGCACTGAGTACAAACGCCTTGCTGCGGCCTTTGGCGACGGAATTCACCCCCCCTGCCCCAATAACAAAGCCTCTCCCAGAAATATGATGGAGTTTTGTTGAAACGATTTGCTGCAAGAAGAGCGGAGGTCTCCGTGTTTTCGAGAAGACAGACCCATTGCTGCAGAGCTACCCAATTGCTCAGGCCCTGCCCATAGCGATGTGTCCAGGCTGCCTCCGCAACCTGGCATCCCTAAACTGGGTTGCTGTTGAGGAACTTTATTCCAAGCTATATTATCCCTCTATAATGGCAAATCAAATGGAAAATGACATGGAAACTGGCGGTTGCAAGGAGACCTGACAAGAGGGTGGTGGATGCAAGAAGACAAAGTTCCCCAGTAAGCCCTTAATACGGGTACCTTTTCTTAATGTTCAGCTTTACTAAGAGAACCCAAAAATAAATGAGGAAAAGGGTACTTCTCGGGTACCTAGAACACTTGCACCAGTTACGACCCAAATATACTGTATGCCCTAAGGTATGGGGTATACAAGGTGGTGCAATGTTCCGTTGCTTTATCCGAGGGGTTAAAGCCTGCAGCAACAAAACTCCTGTAAAATAGTCTGCCGAAGAATCATGGAAAACACCGGGGTGTCAATAACCACTTCAGGACCCACAACAGAAGAAATATCCACATACAACCTAATCATGCTTTGAATATTGTCTTGCCCTGAATCTGCAAAACCTTAGAGGCCTAAACCCTCAGTTCTAAACCCCCTAAACTCCAAACTCTAAACCCCAAGCCCTACGCTCAACCAAACCTGAACCCCCAAACCCAAATTCTAAACACCAAGCCCTCATCCTTGAGCCCTCTCCATCTTCCTTAAGGGCCCCTAGAACCCCTCTAAAAAGGCCTAAGGGCCCATATTAGGGGCCCATACTTCTAACCTTTTATCCTCGAACCCTCTCCATCTTGGGCCCTAAGGCCTCAAGCAGCGCTGAGGGGTCGGAGGATGACGACGCCAGCATCTGTGCCGCTGCCGCGTGGTCAAAAGCCTCCTCAGGGTGTGAGTTGGAAAAGAAACTGGAAACTACTTTGGTATATTGGGGTTATATTGGGATAATGGGAAATAGAACGGAAACTGCTACAAAGGTCTATTCTTTCGGGCTTCCAGGGTCTTAGGCCTATTGGGGTTTTAGGCTTTGGGGTTTAAAGGGTTTAGGATTTTAGGCTTCGGAGTTTGTAGCATCTCGGGTTTGCAGGGCTGAGGGTTAATAGGGTGTTGGGTCTTAAGCTCCGGGGTTTATTGGGTTTCAGAGTTTATGTAGGGCTTCTATGGTTGAGGGTTTATAAGGTCTAGGGTCTATAAGGGGCGTTTCAGGTTTTAAAAGGTTTAGGCCTGACAGGATTTTAGGCTTTTTAGACCTTAAGGTCTTAGAGTTGAAGGTTTGCAGGGCTTGAGGGTTTAGGGTCTATGGGGTTTAGGGTTTTCAGGTTGAGGGTTTCTTGGGTGTTTGGGTTTCGAGGGGCCTAGCGTTTAGGGTTTGTAGGTTTCCGTGTTTACAGGATTTCGGGTCTGCAGGGTGTTTGTTTTAGGGCGTCGAGGTTAAGAATCGAGTCTTGGGGGGTTCAGGTTGTACCCTACCGCCTTTTATCTGAGCTATAGTCTATACTCCTAGTATCCCCCTCGCAAAGCCCTAATACAGTCCCCTCGAAGATCCCCACATAGCCCCTCTCTAAGGAGTCTAGGCTAGAACTCATATAGGCTGCTTTCGAAAAGCCAGCAGCCTTTCTAGGTTTTCTCTTGGGCTTCCATGTCAGCCTGCGGGTTGTGATTTACAGATCTCACTGTTAATCATGGAAACGTGTACCACGGCATTTTCATCACATGGGGATAATATGGATGATAGGGGATATGAAGATGAAACCCAGTCTTGCAGGGCTTGAAGTAAGAAGCTATCACAACGATTTCAGTTTATGCCGAGGCATACGCAGCGTCCACCCTAAACCCTGAACCCTAAGCCGAAACCTGCTTTTGAGCTGTTCGACCGCTGCAGGACGCTCCTAGGCATGGCGCTAGGCATCGTACTTGAGTGTTTGCAACATCTGCGGGGTTGCCGCAATGCTGATCCGCTTTTGGCTCCCCCCAAAAAGTCAGCATCTGACATTGAGGGTACCCCAAGCGGGACCAAAATTGACAGCAATGCCACCGCAGCATCCTCCATGTTAGGGCATCCCTTTGTCCCCCCTAGTAATGAAAATTCCCAATATACTAGCAAACTTCGGAAGGCTCATTTTTTGGAGGATGGGGCATTTGGCTTTCTCTTGGGGCTAAAGCATGTGGGGGGCTTAGGTAAAGGGTGATCGTTTACGTTTGCACATATTTTTGCTTCTGCTACTTGTGGGGCACCCCGCAATTTGGTAACTATGCAGGGTTCCCGGATGGCAACGCTTGGGTTACAGTCACTGCAAGATATCCTGCTCAAATTCATGTGTTAAGGAAAGATTCAAGTCAATGAAAACCCTTTCACAGGACAGTGCTACTTTCCTGCGTTTCCATTATCTTGGAGTTCCATGTATGGACGATACTAAGCACAGGTGAGGCACCTTCAATCCTGGGAAGCGAGGGCCGCCAAGATGCGGATGCGAAAAAAAAAGGGTAGCATAGCCCCCATGTCATCTACAGCAGCTACAGATGCTGAAAGATTGCCATTTGGAGAAAGAGCCGGGGGATTAGTGAAGAGATGCGCAACCTTGGTGCAGTTGGACTCCAAGCGACCGCAGTTTCTCTGGAACTCATAGACTTCCAAACTCATATCAAACGTGCAGAATCTCAATCCGTACTCCCTAACACGTGGGCCCCAATGCCCCAGCCCCAAACCCTGAAGCCCTAATGCCTAATCCGAAACTACTTTGCTTTTGCAGCTGCCCGGGCCCAGAAAGGCTCCAAGCACAGTTTGCTTTGACCTATTGTCGGAATTACGGACCGTTGTCCTGTTTTGCGGGATGCTCCTCTAAATGAATAAAATCTAGCCCCTCCTCTTACACCCTACATACACAATCTTTGAGGTCCTATGTCGTGCAGGATTTTTCCTTCATCCAACATAGGTGCATGCTAGGGGAATATACTACTTGGAGGGTCAGGAGGAGGGCTCAGTAACTAGGTTGACAATGGGGAAAATTGGGGTTACTATAGGGGTTATAGGGGTCATTAAGCTACTTACCAAGTCCCCCTGACCCTAAACCTTACATAGTACAGTGGTTTCCATTTTCTTTTCCATTATTACTAAGTCCTCCTGACCCTCCAAGTAGGTATATGAGGAACCCGCAGGTCAACGGCCTGGCAGGGGCCAAAACCTTGGAACTCAGACACCCAAAGTGGACTGAAAGAATGCTTCTACCTAGGGAGCCCAATACCCCCTTCATTGAGGAATATACCTTAAATCATGTTAGGGGTCCTGGTATATTTTAAGGTATATTCCTTGATGAATCCATATTGGGCTCTGCGGGTATGCAGCTGTGCCCTAGAATTCAAAATTCCAAACAGAAAGCATCAAAACTGCGGACTATGCGTCTGACTTTTGTTGGGTGATGAAGCTCCCTAGCTAGGTTGGGAAAGTGGAAATTTTTCTTATGGCACTCTTGAGCTTTTGGCAGCGACCTGCCTATCAGGTAGGAGGTAGCTTTTTCGCTATTCAGGCTTTGGTGAGTGTACATGCGGGGGTGTCCGTAAGCAAGCATGATGGGCCATTCTCACATCCTTTTGCATATCTAGCCACCAACTGCTATCATAAGAGCCACAGAGCAACAGCACACAAATTTGGGCTTGTATGCCATGCAGCCATAGATCCCCAAACTCTAAATCCTGAGACCTGAAGTCCAAAACCTAAATCGCGAATCCCAGACTCTGATCCTAAACCCTAAGCCCTAAACCCAAGAGCCTGGTAGGGATGCTTGAAGAACACCTCTGCTTCGTCATCCAGACCGCCTGTCAAGGCTGGTTGAAGCCTACCCTCCCTCAGGGCCTTTTTTCTGGAGTACATGTCAGTCCTCCCCTAGATAAAACCCCAGTCTCTCATGTTGTATATTTCTATATTCCCAGTATGGTACACTATAGCAAAATTGGTGGATTGGGGGTTTGATATTACGGGAAGGGATACACGGACCTTTTAATTGAGGATGGTCTGGGACTTCTCAAGCGTCAGTAGTCATTGGGCTCAAGGCATCTAATCTCTACCCCTTGACTTGAGATGCGCCTCACCCCCTAATATCTAGCAGACTATCACATGTTGGGTCTCTATAAACCAGACCCGTTAAAAAAAAACAAAAATGGAAAACCCCTAAATCATCCCACTACTACATTGGGGAAATAGGGGATTCTTGGGAGGTTCCATTTTCTGGATCCTCTCTGGGAATACGAGGCGTTTAGTATCTGAGGAAGGGATTCAGTACCGCAGAAGTTTAGGGTTTCGGGCAAGAAGGAATAGGAGTCATATTCGCCGCCTCATCAAACTTGAAGGACAGTGGCAATCAGGTAGAATGACCCAAGGTTTAAGGTAGCCACCCTTCCCGCCAGCAATAAGCACTGGGTCTAAAGGTACAGCTTTGGGAATATCCATTCTCAGGGAAGCTAATCCCCTCCCCTAATCATCAATCCCCCACTCCGCGCATGTAATACATACTCCCCATAATATACATACATAATTACACTATATTGAGAGGGTTCATTGCTAGAGGGTCTTTGGATTTGTCATGAGGGGAAAATGTCTAGTTGGTTGAGTAATTGAGGGAGGGGAATAAGTGAGCGGGTGGTGGGTCTGCTTATGAGCATCTTTGCATGATTAATTCCTTTCCCCTAACATGAACTCCTTGCCAACCCCCGGTGTAAAATCTACTTTGACCGCAGAAGTATGCCAAGTGATGGCCCAAAACCAATAAAACATGTGAGAAAGGCAGTTGCTCTACATACTCTGGGGGTCCAGGTGACTGTATTGCAGGGCGCCCCAAAATTCTGAATGAGGGAGCCTAAGGTGATTTCTGAAATTCATGCGGCTCCTTTTAGGCGGCATAAAAAGGGGACCTCTGTTTTCAAAACCCCCCCATGCTCCTGCTAAGCCTAGAACCCGACCACGAGCACAAACCTGAGTCCTCGACCTTAAACCCTTGAACTCGTTTATGGTCCATTAGGTTGGATAGCAAATATATACATTCGCCTATATTCCTAAAAGAACCTATATACACTCACCGATTGCCATGAAAACTTGACTTCATATACCCCAACCCAAATAAACTACCATGGAGCCCCACATCCAGCTCATTCTCAATTTCATTTTCCGTTTGATTCTCCATTATGCCGCACTAAATCCTACAACTCTCAAACAAGCATGCCTAAATGTTACCAATAAACCTGACTTTCAATGTATTGTGAACCCTCTTTTCAAACATAAGAAAGGTGCTGCTTGAACCTAACAAAGTTCAAAACGATAAATCTAGGGAAGCCTGCTAAACGTACCTCACATGCCTCCAGCATCGCCCGAAGCCTGTGCAGCCCATGCCGGTGCCCAGACAGGGGTTCATGGGTAGTTCCAGGTCAGTAAAAATGGAGACATTTTTCGCTCCCAATGGAAAGTAAGGTCATATCATCCGTTTAATTCTGGTATCTTGTAAGAGGAGTAGACTCTTCGGGCGATGAATTGAAAACAAAACCGAATCTGCTCTGCCTGTGCTGTTTCCAAGACTGCATTCCATAGGTTTTTTCAGAGGACATCCACAACTGTTGGTGTAATCGGTGGCGAACATGACGTATCCTTCAATGCTATTTCTCAAGCTACAATAAAAAAGTGCGAATGTTGACGCGGCTGACGTGCATAGCAAGAACACGCACGGGTGTGTTGCTGACAGGGTTTGAGTTCGTCTTCGTTTCGGTCCAACATGGGACCACACAACTGGCGCAACGTTGCTTCCAGCCCGTTCTGGGTATGGGGGCATGAGATTCCGTGCGAAGCCCAAACCCATGCAGACAAACATTACAGAATCGCTGATTTTGAAGTCAGCGGATTGATGATTTTTTGTTCTTATGGTTATTCGTCAGCGATTTTGTTTTCAAAAAACACATTCTCGAGATTCTGGTAGGTATGCCGAGTGATGGGTACTGCCGCACACTTCATAGGACATCCATTCGACTAGACCCTTTTTGAACCCTGAAATGTCGCAACTTCTGGACTGAAGCCTCACCTTTCTGAACAAGGACTTTGCGCAATATCGTACGCTGCTCAAGAGCTTGCGAATTTGCTGGCAACAGCCATTGTTGCGGACAGCACTGCTAACATACGATTGCCTGGTCATAGCCCGGATCTGTGAACTTGCCGGTGGCTGCAACGAAGCCTTGGCAAAAGCCAGCGCCGGTGGTGGTTGCGGGCAACGGCTGTGTCCTTGGCTCCAACAGTTGTGATTTGATTTTTTCTTTCTTATGTGTTTGAGCTGACATTGTAGCATGGCGAGCTCTGGTGAGAACCACCCCGGTACACTTGAAGAAGGTCACAACAGTTTATGAACATCCGGGCGCGCAACTGATTCTAAAAACTTTGCAGCTCCGGCTTCTCACTTGCTCAATGAGCTTATTCAAAAGTGACTTGCCTGTGTCTAGGTTTCAACTACCGCCGCGTCAGCATCACACCATTTGCCTGCGACTCGCCCATTAGCTGCATTGAAGCAAGCTTTGCGATATCAACCCGTCATGATTGGTACGAAGAACTTGCCAAACTTGACTGAATATGTTTTTTGTAATGGAACCTGCCATTTTTGCTGTGGTTAATACCGTGAGGACAGCACTCGTCATACCTGCAGCAATGTGTACATTGAAGCTTAGCTTGCACCATTGAACGCCAAAGCCAAAGTCATGGACAGTTCGAATGGAACAAGAAATTGGAAAATGAAATGGAAGTAAGGGTCATATACGAAGTGTGCAGGAAATGATTAAGAATATGATGATCCTGAGCAATGGGTTCACATGTGCCAGACTGCTGCAGCAACCGGGATTCAGTTCTGTTCTTACGGTCATGGTCTCGCCACGTGGAGCTGACCGGAACTCCACGAGCAGCACAATACTCGGAGCGGCGTCTTGGAGACTGTGGCCAGGCATGTGACAATGTCTGATGTGTGATGCAGGACCAAATGAAAATTGCATTGATGAGGACGTGTGGAGGCAAGGCTTATGGAGAAAGCAGGATCCCAACCGGCCAAAAGCCCTCTGCCTACAAAACGGGCAAACTACCCTCAGGCTCCAAGCATATGAATAATACTTACTGTGGTCCCGAACGTCCACAACTAGTAGCTACTCTGAATTATTTGGAAGCCGAAAGGGCCAGGGTTGCCAAGGTTTCCATCTCAAGCACAGACTTTGGCATGGGGGTGGTAGCCAGACATCAGTTTGCACACCAAATGTTTGCAATTGCGCCAGTTCCGCTCTGCTTCATCTCAGGAAACAACGGGATTCGAAGGGCAACTGCAGCGTTTACTTGACAGCTTTGGTGTTCCAAATGGTTGAAGCCACGATCCATAGTTCCCTGTGTAGTGCACAACATGCAACCTGAACCCTGCGCCTAATTATCATGAAGGCACGGGAGGACAGGCGTAGGACACTTTGCTGGGCGCACACCATGCGAGGAACCCTAGAATGGACTTGGTGCGTCAAGGGTTCTGAGGGTGTAGGGTTGAAGGTTCATGGTTTAATGTATCAGCGTATAACCTGACACACAGCACTTCACAGTCCGCTGATCTGATCAGACTGGACAGTTTCAAAAAGAAAATTACGCCCTGAGGGCCCACGCCTGTGAAGTTCGTCAAAATGGCAAATTAAGTCACATATTTCATGGGTTAGCTTCAAGCACAAGTTTTTCAAGGAATGGGAAGATGGATGGCAGAGGAATCTTTGCAGTGCAAGAGCAAGTCCCCAAATGGCAAGAGTTCTCATAGAACACCAATGTGCATGATAGTAGGTGTTGGAGGCAATCTTCTTTGATTTGTAACAAGAGGATCAAAGGGGAACCTCACACAAATAAATCCCAGTTGTGCAGGACTCCATGCATATGGCATTTCTGGGGAAGGCGATCTTCAAAAGACAAGCAGTATTCTGATTGATAGTCTTTATGAGGACACATGCACATCCATGACACCGGTCGTGCAAGTCTTTAGATGCATGTACCATTCTTGAACGTACAACTCAAGAAGCGTACAAGGCTTATGCGGTACTATTCTTAGTTTTGCCAAATCGCTTTTTGTGAGAAAACGGCCCCTACGCCGTAACACACTTCAGAAAAAGAAGGGTCGTCTATATACAACAAATATAACCATAAGCTCCAAAGTGCGGCTTATAGTGGGCTCTGCAGAAGGGCTCCTTCATGTTTGAAACCCAATACATGGGCAGTTCCCAAAATTAGGATCCCATTTTGGTACCTCTACAGAGAAGGTGCCGTAATATAATCCATAACCAAAAGTACTTTTGAGAACTACCCACATGCATTTCTGAACCAGCTAACCTGCACGGAAGTGTGCCCTCCATTCAGCCCGTATGGTCGTCAGGATTATCCTGAATGCTCCAGTAGGCTTTAGTAGTCTGCAGTGTTAAGAGTTGTTTGGGTTTGACTTTACCATTATGTGACGAAACCAAAGACGTCTATGCAGAGCAGTTGGCCAGCAAATTCCAGCAAAACGGAAGCTGGGGGTCTAAGATTTGATGGCTTTCATGAGCTAACCCCTAAACCCTAGATTCTACCCCACAGGGGGCTCTAGGGAGATATCGGAGTTGGAAAAAGATTACGTGCTCTGTAATTGCAATTCTCTAAGAACCCTTGTGAATTTTGGGTTGCAAGCGTCGCCCAGGATCCATGGATTGGCATGGGATACTATTGAGCTCATCATTATCGAAGGCAGTGCAGTTAACTGCAAACATGCAGAGTTCCTGTGAACAAATCCTATGTGAGCTCGCGCTCAAACTTTTTGTGTGTTTTTTTAATGTTGAAGCTTAAGGGTTTCCCATCTCTCCAATTGAAAAACGGCTTTAGTTCCCGATGAATGCTGAAATATTGGAGCATCAATCGTTATCCCCTACAAAATCCCAGAGGGGGAATTTCATAATCTGCGTTTGGGCTTGGGTCAAGGTTGCGCGGGCCCGAAATGTGTATGCATATGATCCTTATCAGGGTTGGGCCTTGTCAGCACTAGGGCCAACCCCATGCAATGGCCACAATAATGCCCTGTCGGAACAACTTTGCCTCTCCAATTCCGTGAAGAACCTATCAATTTGCCAGGGCTCAATGTTCAACACTTAACTAGCCAGATTCACACCTAGAACTGACCAACCGTGAACCTCCAAATATAAAGTCAAAACTAGAGTATCCCGCTTGAAAACAAACTTAGAACTAACCATGAACGTCTAAACAATAGCTAGGACTGTAGTTCTCTCGCCTAGAACCAACCGCATTTAGAACTAACCATGAACCTGACTGTAATTGGGGGTTTTTACATGCAGGACTTCAGCTCTCAGGTGGCTTTGGGATCTTGGCTTTGGGTAGCACTGTCGGGGTAGGGTTGAGTGGGCGCGGCATGGGTTACACCCCTTCTGACTGAGACTTCAAGTGACTCGTCGGCCTAGGTCATAGCGCTGCTGCTGCTGCCGCTGCTAGCATGTGCTTGCTTGATAGCGGGAACTGATAGATAGATACTTTGGACATCCCTCATGCTGACTCATGATGCTGTCCGCGCTTCAGCTGCTGCCAATATGCGCCTGCTTTCTTTCCGAGAGGTGCAAGACCTGTTAGGATCCACGAACCCGAATGCAGACACGTGACACATACATCGCAAAGTAATAACACCCCACGCGCGACACCAATCAGGAAACTTGGGTCCGGGGTCATCCTGTCTCCTCTCCTCTCTCCTCTTTCTTTCCTCCTCTCTCCTCTCTCCTCATGTCTCTCTTCTCTCCTCTCTCCTCTTCTCTCTCTCCTATCCTCTCTCCTCTCCTCTCTGCTCTTTCCTCTCTCTCCTCTTCTCTTTCAAGACAAAACCCAAATCCAAAAGTGACGACAGTTCTGCGTTTCGTGACCACGACCCACCGATCCCTGTGACTGTTGGCACTGTTGAAACGCGGCGACCCAACGCAAGTCCTCCTAAAGTGACTGCGTTTTGCGACCACGCCCCCCCGAACCCTGTGACTGTTGGCACTTTTGAAACGCGGCGACCCAATGCAAGTCCAAAACCCCGATCCCCGTGACTATTGACTATTGGCACTTTTGAGAGGCGAAGACCCGACACGAGTCCAAACGTGACGACAGTTCTGCGTTTCGCGGCGATTTTCGACTCCCAAAAATGCGCGACACTTGCGGACGCTTTTGCGAACGCTTGCGGACACAAACACAACGACTTTTCTTAAAACGGGAACCCTTTTGCGGAGCAATCGGGAAAAGGCATTCTGCTAAAGCCTACCTTCAAGGTTCTCTTGCAGCATTGCAAATGGCTCTACCTTTGGCCAATTTTCCGCGAGAGCTCTTCCATGGGAGTCGCTTACACATGCATCATGTGCCATTGCCTCCATCTACCGTGGACTTCAGCTGTCGCACGGCATGAGCTGCCGTACAATAAGCTCGGTAGGATTCACGTCTACACTTCTCTACCATTGTTGCGGCCTTAGGGACAATTATAGAAATCATATGACTTGAGCGGTCTGTCCGTGGTTGTAAGATGGTCGGTTAGTTCTCGTGCACAAAGCTATGCTTCCACAAAGCTCCTGGACTAGCCAAAGCGGTGATTTCGCTGTAGTCAGATGACAAATTCAGTGCTGAACTACGCCTACCTGAACAATGGCCTGATTGAAAACTTCTTTGTATGCTCGGTGTTGACCCACTGCAGCAGACCTCTGCGCTACCACGTTGATGAATTACCACAGCAAAATTATGCGGTCTGTCGTTGCCCGCTGTTGGCAAATAACAACTTTGCATGGAGCATCCGCATTTTTGGAATCCCCTATTGATAAAAGGATGTTTCCTAGGACCATTACCGTTTTTCTTTCCCAAGGCACCACTATGTAGGGTTCCCCACTGAAGCAAGTGCTCCTTCTGTTAAAGCTACTAGACAAATCTCGTGTGCAAAATCAACCCTAAACCCCACACCCTAAATGTCGGTATTGCGCTACGTGCCCGAAGGGTTCAAGTACCCAAATATTGAAGTTTTAGGGACGAAGCACCTTTCAGATTCTTGAATTTGAAGCCTTCTTTAGGTACGTGGACCTTCCGGAAGGCTTCTGACCCCCGAAAGAATGGACATACAGGGTGCAGATGCAGCCTATTAGTCGCAGAAATTGTCACCACTTTGGCTGTCACCCCCAAAGAAAAAATTGAAACTGAAGCTTGAACTGCTGTGCAATTAAATACTTGCATATGGGTGGTTGTCAAAGTTATGGCCCATTCTTGGATCCCTATTATAATACGGCACCTAATATTTAGGGTACTAAAAAGGGACCATAACTTTGACAACCACCCATATAATTTTCAAAGCCTGCACGTGTCTAGAAACCCTGCGCAGCGCTTCAAAACCCAACCACTGCCTGGGCTGAAGAATACTTGTAGTCTCCGTGTAGACTTTAGGAGGACCCCCCTCCCTGTAATAGTGGTAAAATAGGGATATAATAGGACCCTAATAGAATCCCTATTATCCCTCATAGTCACTATTACAGGGTGGGGGGTAGTCTCCATGTAGACTTCCCAAGCTGCAAATCCCCTGTCTGACTGGTTTAGTACAGAATAAAGGAATATGTTCTATACGAATCTTATAGGGACTATATTCCCTTATACTAACCGTCAGTAAGTTAACTTCAAAACCTTGGACCTCAAAATCTCAAAACACAAATACCCCAAACTGCCAGCACCGCATCAAACATAAGCTACTCATTCCCTTTTTTTTGCTGACGGAGGGCGATCCAGCGTCTTGCATTCCACTGAGAGCGGATCGAGGGGATACATACCTCTGGATATCCAGGTTGCTTTCCCACAAAACTTCAATCTCAGATTGTTCTGAAGCAACATGCAAACACTTGCCAAACACCGGAGCTTGAGGGATGACCGTGGGGCTTAGGATTTTTAGTGTTTAAGTTTTGCTGACTTCGTATGGCTCATGAACTGTATGGCTCGTTGGACTAGAATGAAAGTCTGTTCCAGCATGGGTCGGGGACAGCCTGAATCCTGACTTGTGAAGCGAAGCCCAGCGCACAGTGGGTTTCTGTGGGTAATTTTGTGGGAGTTGATACTGAAACAAATGCTACCACAACCCCAGCCATAAAAGGTCCGGATGGTAACTACTCACCTGGGGTGCCCTCGATAGCAGGCCTGCTGGCAATTCGACATGCATCATCTCATCAGCCAGCCAGTGCAATCGGGGCTCCTTGTCGGTGCACTTCTCTGGATCCCCCCCTGTTTTGCTGGTTGAAATTACTTGGGGGCTTCACAAACATAGATGCTCCTAGGGACCCGGGGACATATATGGGGATTGCAAGGGAATTCGATAGGTCCCACTCATTCATGATAATAATCTTCACAAAAGTTCTGTGCAAGGGGTTCAAGAGATTTGAAATGCTCTGCTGAGCTGCCGGACCTGAATGATGTAGGATCCCCCATGCTTAGCACATGGATTTTTGGTGTATTTGGTGCTACAGGTTTGCAGGGGGTGTTACTGTAAGGGGTGGTGGTGGTGGTGGTGGTGGTGGTGGTGGTGGTGGTGGTGGTGGTGGTGGTGTACGTGAACCGGTAGGTTGCTGAGCCCACATGAGCTATAGCAGAAGAATCCTTAAAGGGGCTTAAAGAGGGGATTATATAGGGGACGATTGTAAAGCTTTTTGAAGGGGGATACTAGGAGTTCAGACTATAGCTGACATGAGCTGCAGTCGATATTTCCCAGACAATGAATGAGAATGGCTCGTTGTTAAGGAATATACTCGGCACTTTACTACCCCACCGCCCCCACTCTTAATGGCCCCCTGGTAACCGAAATATGTAGCTCCACTTGTATGACACCAAGCCCAAACTCGTCGTGCATAGAATTCCGTGTCTCTCCGGGAGCCTCTTCTCGAGATAACGGCGGGATCCAGAAATCTAGTTTTCGTTCAACCAGGTTTCACAACCAAATACCAGGGAACCACTGACCACAGCCCGGCCCTTCACTGATTTCCGAACGGTGAAGCCCACAAGTTGAAATCCTGAATTGGATGCCCTGAATCCTCAGCCCGGAGTCTCAGACCATAAGCCCCAGGCTGAGAATCCTAAATCCTAAGCAGTGAAGCGACACCTCGCGCGGTTAGGGTTTATGGTTTTCGGGGCTCTGCGAATTTGGCACGGCTCTCCTCTTCCACCCGGAGGAAATGCCGGAAGACCTGTCACAATCCAATGACAAACGAGGACACCCTTAGTGACCTCTGTTTTGAAAGAACCTGGGATCCATTGGGTGTAGGGTTCAGGTTCAGGGTCTGGGGTTTTGCAGAAGAGGGTTGTGAGGCGTATCAGGATGCCTTTGAGAAATTGCAAGGTGATGTTCAGCGATGATGTCATGGTTTTTCATCTGCCATATCTAAGGTTGAAACCATGGGCCCCTAGTATGGGCCCTTAACCATGGGATCCTTATATACCTACTATATACTCTAGGGACCCTTAAGGGCACATAGAATCCCCCTGAAAGGCCTAAGGGCCAATATTCGGGGCCCATACATCTAATTTTAGACCATAGTTAGTGGGAGATTTGAAGCTTCTATCAAGGACCATGTTATAGTCCCCCTTAAGTAGATCGAACATGGCTTTGGGTATATTATCATAAGATCCCCATATACCCTACTTACGGTGTGAATACCTTGCCATCCCAATCATCCTAGGCTCCTTGTGTGCGAGGCGCCTGATGTCTTGAGTCTTGAGAGCACAGGTGTTACGCTAGAGACTATGCATTCAGCTTACCACAATATAGAGCCGGCCCAAGCGTAGGATGGTATTGGAATCCAGAAAATCTCAGGCAACTTCAGCAGAACTGTCAGGGTATTTGGTCGGAACAGGGCTGCCGCGTCGGGATTTGCAAGTCTTTTTACGAGGCTTTGTGCTATATCAGCTCACCAAGTGCAAAGCTGATGATCCAAAAGTTTGAACACGAGAAAACACGGGTTTTCTCCAGAAAAGGAGGGTTTTGGGAAGGAAGACACAGGAATTACGAGGGGCTTTACTTGGCATGTAGGCTTCGGAGGATTGTGTATTCCTTCCCTGCTAGCCAGAACCCAGACCCCTTCACGGAATCCGATACTGGAACCATCAATACAATGTCTTGTTTTCACGACTATACTAGATTATACAGAACTTATTTAGGGATAATGAAAAAGAAAATGGAAACTACTATATTGCAATAGGGTAGGGCTCGTTTCCCCTAAATACGGGGACCTAAATATATAAATAATGGAGAATCAAATGGAAAATGAAATAGAAGCTATTCTATATAGGGTTATATAAAGATTATACTGCCGTGAATGGAAGAACTCTTGCACCGCGTAGGATCCCCAAAGTACTGAAATTGCCACTATTGGGGCAATAGAAGAAGGTGGTGCGAAATTTGTTCCATCCACGGCAGGCTGCCCGATAACCACCTCAACCCCTAAACCCTAAACACCCCAAACCCTAAACACTGTAAACCCTATACTCCCGCTTAAGTAGATAGAATATGGCTTTGGGTATATTATAACAAGATCCTCATATACCCCATATTCTATCTACTTAAAGGGAACTTAAAACCCAAAGACCTCCAAGCCGAAGTGTGTAGAGCTGCGGATGACTGCCTCTCCATATGCCTGCCCAGTAGCAGGGAACATTGTTCTATATAAGGATATAGAAGCAATGGCAACTACTATACTCGGGTTGTATAGGATTTAGGCTTTAGGGTTTAGGGCAAAAAAATTACCAGGTCTAGGATACTTGCAGTCCTCCAAGATTTTAAGTATCAACCGCACCGGGGGGTTAGTGCTTTCAGTCAATCCTCTTCAGGATCTGACATGTGAGTGCAGGGTTTTGAGGGTAAAGCGTTCAGGGTTTTGAATTTAGCATAGCTTTCGGATTTATGGCTCAAGCATTTTGATGGGGTCTCGCATACATAGCTGAACGTAAACTTACCTATACCTTGTAGTTTCCCAAACTGGGGGGACCCCAAAATATTGCAGGGATGCCCCAAAAGCGACCTCTAGTTTTGGGGACACACGAATCTATGAACCCATCAGATATCATGTAAGTAGTTGCTAAGTCCCATGAACCTTTAAACCAGTTTACCCTGAACCCTAAACCCTCCAGCCCAGCAAATACAAATTGTGTAGGGCAGAAGTTTCAGTTGAACATGCGTCAAAAATCGCTCAAAAGTTTATACAATTACCCTGAACCCGGAACCCTTAACCCTGTATAAGCCCTCATGCCCAGTAAATAGAAATTGCACATCCAAAACTCTAATGTTTTCTGCCTGGGAGAGAGCCCAACGCCCAGGAGGCGGCTGATCTCCCTCTGCCGGGCTGTGCCCTGGTGGGAAGCGAGTTTCGGATTTATTTCTGCAGAACTTAAACCCAGAACCCCTAAAGGATCAAAAAAAATGGAACTCTCTAATAATCCTCTAGGTTCCCCAATGAAGTAACGGGTTCATGTTTGGGGGGTTCCATTTTTTGGATCCTTTAGGGGGTCTGGGAATTAGGGTTTAGGGTTAAGGGTCTAAGTTACCAGTGTATAAGGTTGAACTCAAACTAAGACCCCATAATATGGGTATCTAGGGTTTAGGTGTATTCTGGAAGGATTTATGCATAACATGGATTTTTAATGTATTGGGGTCCACATTAGGCTGCACAATTTATGGAAACTGCCACTTAAGTAGGTGGGTGCCCTTGAAGGCCTCCATGAAAATTTCCCAAAATTAGGGGTACCTTTTTGCGGGTCCCCCTAGGACGGATTTTAATATATTAGGTTCCATATGGGAGTACCTTATTTTTGGAAACTGCCATTTATGGAAGTGAGTACCCTTCGAGCAGGCCTAGGTAGACCTAACGTAGACCCATTGTCCGTAGACGAGCCCTGTATGAGCCTTTTACGATTTCTAGGCTGAGAATGTGGGCTAGGCCCCCAATCCTCCAATGAGTGGTGCAATAAGAATATATAGGGACATCATCACCACTATCCCTTGTTGTCACTATTCTTGGGGCCTAACCCAAACTGCTTGTATAGGGTCTTCTGACGTTTGCGAGGTTGTCAGAGAGGATCGGGTTAAGGATTCAGGGTTTAAGGTTTTGGTTTTTGCAAGCTTCATTTTCAGGCAAGTATCCAATTCACGTCCCCACAGCAACAGGAGTATCTGCAGTAAGACGTCATCTTATTTCAGCTTATGGAACATCACGACTTTGATCCTTGACAAGGATGCTAGTAATGACAGGAAAGTATTTCTAATAGCAGTAATACTAACAGTTGTAAATATTACGGGTATGGTACAATTAGTGTTCATAAAATCCATAATAGGAATAGTTGACAGAATTTCAGCTCTAGTCTGAATGTGCCCCAAGTGGGAAGGGATTCGATTTTTGTGCCCTCAACTCAAGACTCTAAACCCTAAAACCCTAAACCCCAAACCCCAAAACCCAAAACCCTAAATCCTAAAACCCTAAACCCGTAGACCCTAAATCCCAACACCCTAAACTGCGGGGGCCTGAGACTCAAATCGCACAACCCTGGAGCTCTCTCTGCAGCGCTGGCCCTGAGATTCACTCGCCGACTAGGTTGCCCAGTAACCCTATGGGTACACTTTTTCCTACTGTTCTGTTTTAAGAAAGAGACACCAAAATAAAAAGGGAAAATTGGGTACCACTGGAGCACCTAATCAAAATAATTCTGAGCTATATTGAAAAACTCCTTTAAGGGGATACTATAGGGTTTAGGGTTTAGGGTTCAAGCCCCACCACCCTGTATTAGCAACTGTCCTCTCTATCGCTCAGCACTGAATCCTCAATCCTTAGCCCCAAGCCTTGAATCGTAAACTGGCCGGTCTGAACAGGTCGAGCTCTACAAGAATAGGGAAAACTATTGATTATCACAAAAACCCTTAAACCCTAAACTCTAAACTATGAAGTCCTCAGCTCCCCCAAGCTGACCTTGACACCCTCGACCCCAGACCCGGCCATTGACAGCCCACCAACTCCCCAAGCCTAAGCTCTAGTAAGAGGTCTTGGGTAACCCCCACACCCCCAAAAACTCTTCAGAGTCATGTGTCCGCTATAAGGTTCAAATCTACGGGGGTTGGGTTTGGGGTTGCCGCACTTTTAAAAGTACATTTCCCTGCACTAGATGCAATGCCACAGAGTACCTCAAAGAGACTGCACCAATGTGGAGTTCCATGTTTCGGAGGTGTAGTTGTAACCTCTACGGATGGATCCCGTAAGTTTAGTGGCTATAGTTTGAAGCAGGTCAGACGAATAAATACAGCTGACAAGTAGGTCAGAGGTCATAGGCACTGAGCCCTAAACCCTAAGCCTCGGTAGGTTTGGGGGCCCTATTGGCTTGTGAGGGATTATGTATGGATGAAGGGTACTAAGCAGCAGGAAACTATTTTCGAACCCTCCCTGTATCCCTATGGACACAGACCCTAAACCCTAGGCCCTACAACATACAACAACCGTAAACCGCAAACCCTAGACTCAGGGTAACTTAGAATACTTTCAATTCCCAATTCGAGGCCATTTTGGTACTAGTCCCTATATAAACCACCTTTTAGGGTGAGGTCGGGTGAGGTCGCTTTAAATTGCCCGTTAGACCGCATTGGGGCTAACTTCAAGCGCGGAGCGCCTCGGAGTTTGCTTGTATCTCTTGTGGCTGTGCCTTTGCCTGAAGCAGAAGCTTTCCTTCTCAGGCAGGCTACTTGAAGTTACACGGCTAGTCAGTCAGAAGTAGGGATAGAAGTCCCGGAACTGGGACTTGGACGTATTTTTTGGCTGTTGCGATTATGGACTACGGCGAAGACCGCCGGGAATGAGATGTGCACTATGGTTACCCTGGTCAGAACGCAACTCCTACATTCTTATCTGCCCATGACTTTTCGAACTTGAAAGTAAGCTCTGAAGAAAAGGCCTCATGGTGGGATCAGGATCCTGCTCCGCTGTTAGGGGTTCTTGTTGGTGGTTAACAACTAAGCATGATGAAAGTGTTATTGAAGACATACTAGAAAAGCACGGATTGACGTGTATCCTCTCAAATAATGGCCGCTGACAGTGCCGCACAGATAGACGTCCATATTCGGGTGGCAGTCACAAAAGGAGTTCGTAGGGTTTTTTGGAAGCATGTTGTAATTCTTGTGGAGCTGGCTAGCAGTCGCTGACTTTTGAAGTGGCCTGTCCCAGCTTTGGCCCACTTGCATGTCATCGGCTTTTTCAACACAAGCGCCAGTGTCGACGTAATCTTCCACAGTCACAGCCAATCCTGTCACAAGCTCACCACTCCTTAAACGAAGTCATTGATATCCGCAGCACGAAAAATTGGCGTGATTGTCACGGTGGTCAGACTTTCATTTTGCTATCCTCGAGTGGCCTCTTCGCGCTTGGGAGTGAAGCGGCAGTTCAAGGCCTTGTAATGCTTCACAGACATGCCGAGGCCCTTCTGGTTGTGGGAGGTTTTCATGCTTTAGTGCTTTGGAGTTTCTCAAGACCGGGGTGCGCTTCTGGACTCGTGGAGATCAGGTAAGCATTGTATGGGACCACCGGCAGGACTATAATGGCGGTCATTTTGGAAAAAACTCCCATGTGAGCCAAGAAAGCCGCAATGTAAAACTTGGGATGCCTGCGCCGCCAGCACCTGGCCTTCGATCCAGCATCGTCTGGTCCGTTTAAAGAGGGTCACTATGGGGAGTGTAAACCCTAAAACCCTGAACCCAAAGGTCTGCAACCATCAAGGCTCAATCAAGCCTGCAACTCAAAGGAGCTGTCCAAAAAATAATGTATTTGCGAAATAAACTCTACTCACGCCTTGACAGACGCTTGAGACAACAATCCCTGCATGATTCTAAGGAGTTTAAACGTAAAGAACTATGATGCTATGTTATACTAATAGGTCGCGCTGGATTTGGAATATCAAGTGTATTCTGGGGGTATACGGTAGACCCTTGAGCGCTTGATGCCCTGTTAACATCCAGGTGCGCAATCTTATGGCAACGTTTTTTACATGGCACGCAAATGGCAGATGCTTTTCATCTGATGTAGCTCTCTTAGCCCACCAACAGGAGGTCTACCTAGTTGGTAAGCAAGCCAGCCCGAGAATTTCTGCAGCAGGTTCAGTGCCAAGCCCTCAACCCTCTACTTCCTCTGAAGCCCAAAGCCAAACGCCCTTAACCATACGGAGAATAAGGAGCGCGCGAAATCTGGAACTCGTAGCCCCAAATCCTTGTGTTCTTGAATCTCGCTACCTTTACTCATAATTTAGATCCAGTAAGGGGGATCATAAATAGGCTGTAAAGCCCTGGTACACGCAGCTACTAGCAAAGAGCGTAGGCACGACCTGTTATCCAGATCCCTTAAGGAATCCAGCGATGTGAGCCCACACCAGAATCCTGCATCTTCACCAGTACAATTCTATGTTTCCTTCTGGCGCTCCACCTTTTAGGATGGTTTAGGGTCTTTGGGTAAGGCGAAGACCGCACCTTAAACCCTTAACCTTAAACAAAGTTTTCCATAACCTTGAACCCCCAAACTTACCTCTCATGAACAATGACTGAAGGAATGGATCCTTGTAGTAATCCTTACAAAATCCACAGCACCAGTGCAGTTTCCATTCTTTTTTCCACTGATTCTTTGCCTGCTAACCAGACATAATTTCACCCTCTGTAAATCACAGCAAAAAATCCTTTCATACCAATTCTAATTACCCGTCACCCCCTATCGTAAACATTCTCACATAAGAAACCTTCTATATTGAAAGGCGTATTGAACATCTCGGGTGGGGTGTTTGAAAAAAGCTTGACCCCATCCAATATAGTAGGTTTCATGTTTTGCCATTCGCTACATAACCTTTATAACCTCTGTAAGGGGGCATTAAAAAGCATGTGAAAGGTTTCGTCAGCTCTGCCTGTCCAGTCGCCCACCGGCGGTCGCGAGCCAAAACTCGAGAGCTGCCAAATGCATCAGAAAGGATGTGTCTCAACATAATTTTCCCCCAATATCCCCCGCCCAGCTTTTTAATAATCATGGTTATAAAAAGTCGCCCGAATACATGATGGTAGCATATTGGCGGGGTTTATTCTTAGGGGGATGGGGGGTGTATGGTTAGGAGAAGGGGATGTATTCTTATAGCGTCCCTGGTAAGGATGCCCATCAGCCATTTCTAATCCCTCTATATCCTTGGGCCCCTGATTTTGAGAGAAATCTCCCAGGTGCATTTAGCTATCTAATTCTTTGGGGCACCCACATATTATGACGGGGACCCAAACAAGGGCCATAATTTTTGACAACTCCTCGGGATACAAGATTAAGGGTAAACGGAGAGCTATAGTAATGAACAAGAGGGATCATATATTTATGTTCTGTATCATCTGAAGGTCCAAGGTTTAGAGGTTAGCGCTTGGGGGTTGGGGTCTGGGAAAGTGCTGCATTAGTTTCCCCCCTCGGCCTGGTTTAAGTTGTGAGATATAAGGTTTGGGTTGAGGGCTTATATAAGGGTATGGGGTTTAGGGTTTCAAGGGCCCTTGGGCTTGAATTTCTGGAAGCCAAAATGGAAGTAGATGCGCACATCTTCGGTCAGTTCAAACCAAACATATGTGGTGCCCAGCGGTTCGAAAAACACCTTGTTCCCCGCCCAAAGGTCCATGGAACTATATAGCATATACTTGGGCCTTAAAGTAGTTACCTGGGACCCTAAATCCGATATGAACCATAGTCTAAACTCCTATTATGCACTTGATATGCCCTTACTGTGCCCTATAATAGCCCCCTTATAACCCCTACATAAACCCCTTGCGGGAGTTTGGACACTAGCTCATATTGTCTCCCCCTACATTGCTTGGAACTTCGCAGCCAGGTGCAGAAACCCTTGTGCCGCGCAGCGTTGCAGCAATTTGAATTAACCAGGACTCACTGGTAGTTAGGTAAACAATAAGTCCCCACAAGCCTCCAGTAAAAGAATTATCACAAAACAACCATCATTTATGTAGGGTAATATGGGGGTAGTAGGGAAGCGCCAAATGCTTCTTGTAGTCGTTGGAAAATGTCCTATAAGAAATCGCTGTCCAGAGACCTGCCAACCCTGCAGTTCGAGAAAAGGGGCTCCTTCTTTCGTAGAGCTTCCTGATTCCTTTTTAGTCAGTTGCATGAATTACATAGCGAGTCCGTGCAAGTGCATAATGGAAATTGGGGGCCTTTGAGTTTGTGCAAACACCTTCCCGTGATGCCTACCATAGAATATTGGAATTATTTGACATTTATTACAGGGATGGAGAGATTTAATACTACAGCGAAGGAATAGAAACCCCAGTTACTTGACAAGAGGCTTAGGGCAGTTTTGCATACAGTGATGAGCAGGCTTTTTGGATATTAGACAGGGTACCACTAGGGACTCGAACAGTACATAGGGGCATACTGGGGACTCACAGAGTTTTCCGAGCGCAAGCCCACCCCAAAACTCCAGCAAGCCGAAACGACGTAAGTTGACCCTGAGAAGGGTTTGTAAAGCCCCAAAGCTTCACAAAAATGAGCCTGGACCCAAAGTAAGCCTGCTGACTTAGGTTGGCCCTGAGCCGAGTATGCAAGACCCCTTGAGCCCTACAGCACCAGCTGCTTAGCCGGAATCTACCAAGCCCCAACCTCCCTTTGAGGACACCCTATAGAATGTCATGCCCAAAATGGGGGATATAATCTTACTCTATATTGGGTGCCATAGAATTTTTTCATTCTCGGCCATCAGACAGTCGTTGCTTGCGCAGAGCACTTGGGCTGTGCTGATGCCTTGGGATGGGCTGAGCCTGAGTCTCGTCGACCAGCCTCAAACCGTAGCTTAGTGGCCGAGCGGCCTCCTCCCACGTGTTAAAGCCTACCATGAGCGCGGCAAGTGTAGCAGTTTCACCATCTGCTGTGTCAATGGTTGCCTCAAAGGAGCATCAGCAGCCAAAGCACCACCTCGACGCTTAAGGCGCCTGCGTTGTCGCTTAGCTTTGCGGGTTTCATGCAAAAAAAACGCACCTTCTCCTCATCAACAGCAGCATTTTCCATGCGGCCAGGAGCGCTAAGGGCACCACATGGCGCGGGATGGGCGGGGCAGCAGAGCGTCAAAAGGCTGAAGCATTGTTGACGCAACTGCTGCTGCAACCACCACCGCCATTCTACATGTCATTCAAGCAGCGCAAGCGGCCTGCACGGCAGACGCCACGAGGGGAGCACGTTCACCAGCCGGCATTTGGCCCCTATGGCAGTGCAAAGAGGGTATCGGGTACCATGGTACCCCCCAAATCAAATAGTCTAAACTCCTAGTATCCGCCTTAATAACCCTTACAATCTAAATAGCACCCTTTAAGGAGTTTTTATTATGGCTCAAAATAACATACGACTCACCCTAGGCTTGATTTCAGAGCTTCCTCAGCCAGACAGCAGTTCTCAAGATTAATCACCTCATCTTGATACTAAACCCCCACCCCCCTAACATTAAATACTGGACCTTTGGCTTCACCCTCTGGAATTACCTGTTTCGAACCATGGTCAACACCCAACAGAACGCCTTCATGTACAGCGTGACCGAGGACGACACTCCCATCGTGGTATATCAGAATGTATAGGGAGCATTTAATATTAGGGGAGGTGGGGGGTTTGAATATTGGGGGGAGGGGATTCGAGTCCTCGCGATGCCCTCACAATGACATAGTCCTTGCTCCGTAACCTTTTTTTAAAGAAGTTGATACTCAAACCCCCGCGTTCCGTAATGATACCGAATTCCCCACAGATCCCACGATGCCGGGTAGGTACCAAGGGCCATGCAGGGCTTTTAGCATCTACAGGGTGACAACTGCTTTATGGGAAGCCCCCTCTCATGAGTTTGACGAGCCTTCTGCCAGGGATCCAACCGTGGCGACGCTGACTTTGGCAAAGCAGCATAGGGACCTCTCACATCTCAAGGTCTTTTTTCATCCCAGAGACATAAATTGAGTCAATCGGGGTTGAGGATCCCCAAGCCCAAAATCATACGGCTTTAGAGTCTAGCCCTGCAGATGGCTATGGGTTTTGTGCATACGGGTCTCTGACCTAGGAGCTCAGCATCAGTTCGATGCATTGACAATACTCCATGAGCCTTTAACCCGTTTCAAGATCCCCTTAAGCCCTAATCCCCATTGCTGCAGGAACTCTGAATCTCAGCCTTTTGCGAGGTTTACAATTCCAGAGGGCCCACTGTGGCTTTTGGCTAGGTCAGCTTCCTACTGATGGAGCCCAGACAAGGCTTAGTGCAAACCGAAAATAAGGGAACCTAATGTGTTTCAGGAAGTTTTGCGGATGTACCTGGCCCGAATGAAATTACATGATTCGCTGGCCTTCCAGCAGCCGCAACATCCGCCAATTTCGCTCCTCACCGTCCAATGGGCGCAGGTCCTGCTAAGCAGGATGATCAGGGAAAAGGTTGCTACGGTGGATGCGGGAAATCTGTACCAGGCAAGTTCCGCAAAATATTGCAATCCCGAGGGAGATTCTCTCCACAGTGTGGCCTACGGCTTCATGACGAATATGATACTTCTACGCAGCAAATTCAAGGTTTTAGGCTTGAGGGATGTGTTGTGTTGGGATTTGGACCTTGGGGCGTCAGGTTGGGACTTCGGATGTTTCTGTTCAGCTTGCATTGGCTGCTTTGTTGGGAACGATGGTGGTTTAGGGTTTGGCTAGGTATAGAGGCTGCGATAAGTTACCCAGCCCCTTGCTATGATGAAGCTGCCAAAAAGGATGTTTCAAGAGTTCCTGGTCAATTTTAGCAAGTATATGACATTGCAACAGATTATGACCTCCGTGGGTATGTAAATCCTTTTGCAACTTTGAAGCTGTTCTTTTGTGGGGAAGGACGAGGCGCTTATTTACTGGTGGTGAATAGAGAACAAAGGAATGGTTTCTAGGGACAATTTCAGAAGATTATAAATAATCCCCCTTAAGCAGATAGAATATGGGGCATATGTGGTTCATATTATAGTATACACAAAGCCATATTCTATCTATTTAAGGGGGACTATCAGTGCTACTATAGGGAATGATCAAGCAATTCAGGATTGAGGTTGGGCGCAGTGAATCCCAGTGATCCCTATATAGAACTTAGGGTTTGGTGCACCCTGTTTTATCCCCATAGATACCACTATGCTGGCAGTCCCCTTCTCCTCCAATAATATAACTCCTCCTCACCCCACGCTGCTTCTACCTACTCCGGATAAAAAGATGCTGTAATCGGAATATTTGTTATCAGCAGAGTGGCGGGTTTTCGTTGCGAGGGTGAGGCCAAACGAAGGGGCAATGGTGTGGGTAATTTGATTGTTTGTCACATTGATCATCAGGGACTGCTCTAGCCCTTGAACAAATTCTAGCCCTTAGTCCACACCAGATATTTGACTCTAAACTCTAAGCCCTACATAGTAAGGTTTGGGGGTCTCCCAGGCGTCCCCTTTACAGGGGGTTATACGGGGTTATATAGGGGTATTTAGGGTTTGGGGTCTCCCAAAATTAGGGGTCTCCTTTAAATGGGGTTATAGGGGTTGTTTATGGGGGTTCTCAAAATCAGGATTATAGTAGATTGGGGTCTACATTGGGGTCCCCTATTTTGGGAAACTACCACGTTGAATGTGGGGAGTGGATTCGCATCACAACCCGAGGTCATTCCCCCCTACAGGAACCGCTGCCACAATAGATAATAATAGCCGCGTAATAAGACCCCATTGAGGACAGTTACTGCAAGGGGGAATGACCCCGAAAAAGACCTGAACCCTAAACCCCATAATAATGGTTTCCGTTTTCTTTTCCATTATCTGTATATATTCTCAATATACTAGAGTAGCTTCCATTTTCTTTCCCTGTGGCATCTTGACGTCTACACTGACCTCAGGCATCAGCAAAAGAAGCCTTGGCTCCTTCGCCTGTGTATATAATCCCCCTTAAGTAGATAGAATATTGGGTATGTGGGGATCTTATTATCATATACCCAAAGCCATATTCTATCTACTTAAGGGGGACTATACATCAATCCTGAAGCTTAATTCCAAAACCCTAAAACCCCAAACCGTAAAACCTAAACTCTAAAACCCTAAACCTTAAAGCATATAAACCCTAAACCCAAAGACTCTAAAATCCTAAGCCCTAAACTCTAGAACCCTAGAACCCTAAAACTCTAAACCCCTGTGGCTCGCAGGGGAGGATGCCTGGTCAGTGCCATGGGCTGGAGAGGCCCAGGGTAAGGTGATCTACGACCTACTCTGGGGGTTGTAGGGTTTAGGGCCTAGGGTTTTTCCAGTTAGGGAGTAAGGTTTAGGGATTAAGGTTTAGGGCTTAGGGTATAAGGATTTGGGCTTAGGGATTAAGGTTTAGGGATTAGGGTTTGGGGGTTTGGGGGTTTGAGTTTGGATGATTCAGGGTTTAGGGTCTAGGCGGTTAGGCTTGGGAAAATGGAGCCCGCGCGACTTTCAAGGGGAGTGGTTCAGGAAATACCTTAAACCCAAAACCTTAAACTCACCTGGAACCTAGTTTAGCCTTTCTTGAAAAGTTCACAAGCCTTTTCCGCATGTAAGGGTGGGCTCACCAGCACGTACTGTAGACTTGGTTGCCGTAACGGAACTGAATGCAAGCTAGCATAATATAAATATAATGTATTTAATAGGGTTTTCTTGTATAGTAGCTTATTTCAATTCCTTCACAACCCAGTACAAGCCTAAAGATTTGCCAGTATTGTGCTCCTAGATTCCTGCCATAATTATGCTGGTGCACCTCAAATAGACTTCAAGATGATCTTGATCAGTATTTTTTGGTTAATCCCTATAAAGCCCTTGATACACCGATGGTCCATTTCATTTTCCACGTTCTTCTTTATTTGGTTCTCCATTGTTGGGGTAATGTCTCTACGCCCTAACCCTATATATCCCATGTACCGCTTGCTTCGGTGTGCCTGGACGGGTTGGTAGCGGTGTCATGAGTCGACTTTACCTGTTGCTCTGCTGGCCCATGGTGTAAAATGCCCTTGATAAAGGATAATGCAGGTTTAGTTTTTGGTTTAGGGTTTTAGGATTTAGGCTTTAGGGTTTAGGGTGTTAGGGTTTAGGGTATAGGGTTTAGGGCCATGACATACTTTAAACCATACTACAAAAAGGAATTTACCCAGAATACGGGGGTTTGTCCAAAACTAGGGGTACTACTTGGGTGTCCCAATAACGAGGGGTGTGGTACTTGGGGTCTACACTAAGGTTCCCCTATCTTGGGAAACTACCATATAATAAGAAACTCTAGTACAATTTGAACCCGGTTCTCTGTTGAATTCAAAGGCCTATTCCTTCTTAAAAGGGTGTTGGGCCATCTTGAGGAGCGATATGCTCTACCGGGTTGCGGTAACGGAGCTTAAATCACGTTATCATGATAAGGAAGCACTATTCATCATTATATACCCATAGTATGCTAATTTAAACTAAGTTTCTTGACAGCTAACCCAGTTCATCCACCACAGTCTGCTACAAGCACAGTGTCTATTTCATTTGCCATTCTCATTTTCGGTTCTCTTTCGGATTTGATTCTCCATGCCTATGCCCAGCAAAACCTATGTAAGCCCTAGGCCTTAAATCCCTAGACCTAAACCCTAAAGAGTAGCCTCCATGTAATTTCCTCATCTTTTCCCTTTGATTCTCCATTATCCAACCTATTGCCCAGTCATCATTGCCAGGTTCACCAGCTGGAGTGGACGGACGAGGTCTACCAGCAGGAGGCTGGCCGGGAGCCAGGGCTTGGTGTTTCTTGCTGTGAGGTTTGGGTTTTAGGTTTTAGGGTGTAGGACTTGGTATGCTTGAGAGTTTAGGCTTAGAGGTCGTTCCCAAAATTAGGGTCCCATTCTGGTACCTCTAAGCACTGCGTGCCGCACGAAAAGGGCCGATATGGTTTGGCGTCCGTAGTTAAGGGGGTTGTGGTCTAGGGTTCAGGGTTAAGCGTAGCCAGAAATCCGGTAAGTCTATGCATACCTGAGCTAGGATGCCTGCAATTCCAACTTATAACTACTTGAACTACCTGCAACTTCACAGCATCTGGGAGGTGGTCGGGCTTTCCCAGTACAGATGAGCCAGAAATTGTAGTAGACGCCTAGGGTTGGGAGGATACGGATTCGTACCTCATAGTTTGGGAATCCTAGTCTCCTAGGTAGCTATGCAGGCTTTTGGGCATCGACAGTCGGTCAGTTGTGCCAGGGGATCCTTAGGGTCGGGATGGCCATGCTCTTCATTGCAGGATGAGGTCCAGAGGTAAGAATGTGAGAATGGATTGCATTTGGAGGGTCAAGGAGACTCAGTAAGTAGGCTAATAATGGAGGTAACACTACAAGGTTCCACTATGGGCTATTAGACCCTAAAATTCCCTATTAGGACCCTATTAAGGGTTGATTAAGGTACCCTTAAGGTCTATTAGCCCATGGTGGTTACTGTGTGGAATATAGGGTTCCCTAAGCCCTAAACCCTAAACCCTTAAGGTTTGCTATATCCCCTGTCCCTGCAAGTAGGCGCTGCAGGGGATTAAATGGGGACTCCGCACCCAGTCATCCCTAAACCCTGAAAACCCAATAACCCAAAGACCCTAAGCCCTAAATCCTAAAAGACCCTAAGAATCCTATACCCTAAGCCCTCAGAACCCTAAACCCAACCAATTCTAAACCCCCAAACCCTAAACCCAAAGCCTTAAAGCCTATACCGCGCCCCCGGTGGCTGTACATATGCGAGATGACTGTAGGCATCAAAACTGGGTTGACCGGGCTGTGTCCCCTACCCGTAGGAAAGCCCTGAGGCAGGTTTAAGGGTTCGGGGGTCCTTCAGTGGCATAGGACTTGTTCCCCGGTTCAAACCTACACACTACACCCTAAACCCTAAAACCCTAAAACCCTAAAACCTTAAAACCCTAAACCCTAAAACCCTAAAGCCCTAAACCCGAAACCCTAAAACCTAAAAACCCTTGGGTCCGGTGGCGCAGGCCTTCTATCCTACTGCCTACCCAGCTGTTCCAAGCTCGCCACCGCCTTAGCGGCCCTCAATCCCTTGCTGGGGATTCTGATAGGGTTTAGGGTGTAGGGCTTAGGGATTTAGGGAAATATATGGCTTAGGGCCAATATTGGGATATATTGGGTTATATACGGGACATTTTGGGAGAATGGAAAGGAAAATGGAAACTCCGATCTAGGGTTTCCTAAACCCTAAACCCTAGACTACTATCCAGGGTTTAGGGTTTAGGATTTCATGATCCACTTCTCCCTCTTCAAGCAGTAGCAAGCGCAGTGCATGCTGGAGTTTGTACGAGCTTGAGTTATAGTCCCCCTTAAGTAGATAGAATACGGTTTAGGGTTTAGGATTTATAGGGTTTAGGGTTTAGGGTGGTTTAGGGTTTAGGGTTTAGGATTATAGTTTCTTTAAGTAGATAGAAGATGGCTTTGGGTATATGAACATAAGATCCCCATATACCCCATATTCTATCCACTTAAGGGGGCTATAGTCCCGGTGAGGGATTGCGGATTTAACGTGTGGGGGGTTGCCGCTTGGTTAGGGCTATTGAGCTGAGACTTGCCAAGCTTGCTGGTTCTTACTGGTGAGCAGGGGGCTATAATCTCTACATAAGCGATAGTCTAAACTCCTTAAAGGCGGCTATATAGGGGACGACCATAGGGGTTATAAAGGGGGATACCAGGAGTTTAGACTATTGCTCATACAATCCCTAAATGATACATTCCCTAAACCCTAAACCCTAAACCTTATTTTTTTGCTAGCCCTCAGTAAGCAAGACTGGGGTCATAGAAATTACGTGTTTGGTTGTTCCTGTAGTAAGGACCCAATTCCGAAGGAGACAGGACAGACCACTGCTTGGAGAAATCCTGCGAGCTTAAGGGTTTAAGGGTTTAGGGTCCAGGGCTTCAGGGTTTATAGTCCCCCCTGAGTAGATAGAATATGGGGTATATGGAGATCTTGTTGTCATATACCCAAAGCCATATTCTATCTACTGAATTGGGGGACTATAGGGTTTAGGGCTTAGGGTTGAGGATGCTGGAGCTTGGAATCCACACTACGGGGCATGTCTTTAGCATATACAATTTCTGTGTCTCCACAGTAGAATACACTGGGGGCCCAAAAAGGAGCCATGCTTCTGCCAACCTTCCGTATGCTCCAACCAACATCCAAAAGTTACAAACTGTAAACCCTGAACCCTGAACCCTAAACCCTCTTATCGGCGAGCAAACTCAACAGCTGGGAAAATGGAGGCTGCACGCGCCAGGTTGAAGAGATTATTTGCATTCTGGGGAGTATCACGGAGGCAGTAATTCCCCAACTCTTAAAACCGAAATCCTAGCTACGTGAACAGAATCCAAGACCAGGAATACAGGGTTTCAAACAGTTAGGAACCCCATTTTGGCGGCACCTAAAGTAGGATTAAAGTATATTGGGATCTAGGCAGGGTGCCCCCTTCATGGAAGTTGCTCTATGCCATTATATGAGGTAGCGGCCTTGTTCTGGCTTTGGTGAGACTATACAAGGTTGCTTAGGAAATTGGGTAGGTGACGGTGTAGGGTTCAGGGTTTAGGGTTGAGGGATGAGGGTCTAGGCTAGGTTTATTTGCGGGGTCCTTCTCGTGGGCTGCTGCCAACGCCGCAGGCCCGAGTCCCGAGCAGTTGCGGAGCAGCATGCCGCCGCAGCAGCCAGACATTGCTGATGTCCGTGCTCTCTTGACGGCGTGGCGCGCCAGCTTCATTCCAGCGTGCACGCTGGTAATCGCAGGAGACAGACAGAGCAACGCTTGGCGTCCCGATCCACGGCTTGGTCTCTCGCTTTTCTGTACTGTGCGGCAAGCAAACTGCTGGGATCATCAAGACAACTCCTGCCTTACATGGTCTTCTGATGGCCTTATCTGAGATTTTCTCAAGTGATCCCTCCATAATCCCTGCTAAAGACTCCCATACTCCCCTTCATTTTTCTTCATATGCCCACGGTCGTTTAGCTGATGAACCCGAAGCCTAATCCTTTAACAACCTTCATGTGGAAGTTTCCCAAGATAAGGGGGACCCCAATATAGACCCTTATATACTTTAATCCCTACTATGGGGACCCCCCAAAGAGGTACCCCTAATATTGGGAAACCCTAAACCATAAATAGTAGCTTCCATTTTCTTTTCCATCATCCCTATATAACCCCTATATAACCCCCATATCCTTCTGTAAGGGTACCCCTAATTTTGTGAAACCCCCATAAAACCCCCTCCTGGACCCTAAAGTGAGGCATGTGCATCTCGTCGAGATGGATGGAGTTTGCCTGGCCGGGTGCCCATCAAGTGCTTGCCCACAGCTTCAGGATATGGAGCTAGGCATGGGAGTTTCCCAAAATTAGGGGTACCCTATTGGGGGTCCCCATAATATGGATTATAATATATTAGGGTCTATATTGGGATCCCCTTATTTTGGGAAACTACCGCATAGGCTACCTCTAAGGGGATCAGAGGGATATGTAGGGATTATCTACAGAGTACATGGGGTTTAGGGTGTTGGAGTTTGGGATTCAGGGTCAAGGGCTGGATTACGGGCTCAAAGCCTTTGATTGAGGGCTCGGCGGCTAGGATTTAGAAGTCCCTTGCCCGATCTTGACGGCAGCGGCGCCGCACGGTTTTTTCGCAGAGTCAGGCGCTTCCTCCGAGGGGGCTGCGGCCGCTGTGGCAAGCTGACGCGTAGCCATGAAAAAAGCTCGGCTGGGTAGGCCCCTGAGACATTTAATATTTTTCCTAATGGTTTTAATAGGGGGCCATATATACCTATTTTTTTCAATGGGTTTTAGGGGCCAACCTGGTTTGGTACTTGGAATTAGAAGGGCGATGTTTTATCGTTGGGGGTCCGGTGGGTACCGACCGGAGGAGGCATTTGCAGCGCTTCAAATTACTGGGCATGTAAAGGGAACTGGGGAGGGTTTAGGGTTTAGGGTTTACGGGGCTTATGGCAGGATACATATTCTGGGGCTTCAGTATCAGAGTTTTGAGAAGTAGTTTTCATGCTTGCCGAACGGCCTTAATGCTTTGCCCTGCAAAGGCACTTGTTTTGTGTCCTTGTTTTGCCTGCGGTTTGCAATGATGGAGGAGCTGTGAAGACACTTTTAAAGCCAAATCCCTAAACCCTAAACTGGGTTGCTGGTAAGGAACTTGAGCTATTTTAGCATAACTTGCGTGTAGAATTAAGGATGGGGTTTCCTTATGGTACATGATGAATGATCGGGTTTCCTTACTGTAGTCACCCTCAACCCCATGTACCGTTATTATGTCAGCTTAATCTAAGTTCCTCAACAGCAACCCTAAAGCCACTAACAGGTTTCGATACTATACCCGTGGTTTTTCAAGCATGCCTAGAACCTAAGGGCAGGGAAGGGTTTATCGTTCAGGTTTAGCGATATTACCCGGCTAATGGAGAACCACATGGAAAAGAAGATGGAAACAAACACGGAAACCGGGTTTGGGTGGAGGTTTATGGGGGTTAACCTACAGGGTCCGAATACACCTAAACTCTAAACCCTAAACCATAAACCCCTAAACCCCTAAACCCGTAGTGAGGGAGCAGGCCAGCCAAAAACGCTGAGGCACGTCCGAATTTGAAACGTTGGACGAAATCTATTGGCTCATGACGGGATTTACATCTATAGGATTTAGGTTCAGTACTGCCCCCCCTCAGTAACTGGATAAGAATTATAATATGGTTATGCATAGCCCTTGAAAGAACCCCTTATATAGACTGTTACTGAATGGGGGGCAGTACAAGGTTTAGGGTTCAGGGTCTAAGCATTTAAGGGGGGTTGTGTAGGGGACTGCTATGCTAACCTAGCCCTTGAATCCCAAATCCAACGCCTGAGCCCCCCAATGTCCTCGAGCCCTAATCCCTAAATCCTGATTGACCAAACCCTCAGCCATTAAACCCTCAACGCCAAGTCCAACGGAAGGCCTGGCAAGTACACAACAGGGCCATAGAGCCCAAATACCCACAACTAGTAACTACAGGAGCTAAGGTCTAAACTCCTAGTATCCCCTTCATAACCCCTGTAATACTGCCCTATATAATCCCCGATATAAGCCCCTTTTATGACTTCAGACCCTAAACCCTAAACCCTATATAATCCACTATA
>CAJNIZ010012581.1:9248-38458 GCA_905231905.1 Symbiodinium pilosum | reverse complement strand
GCAGTGCTGTGCAAGATCGACTGACGAATGTGCAGCACATTCAAGCCTCTGATGATGCTTTTGCAGCCATCCTTGGCGATGGATCCGTGGTGACCTGGGGCCATGCTGGCGATGGTGACGACAGCAGTGCTGTGCAAGGTCAGCTGAGGAACGTGCAGCAGATACAAGCCTCTTCTCGCGCTTTTGCAGCCATCCTTGGCGATGGATCTGTGGTGACCTGGGGCCATGCTGGCCATGGTGGTGACAGCAGTGCCGCGCAAGATCAGTTGTGTGCTTAGAGCAAAGGTGGCTTTTTGTCTAATGCCGGGCGCAGACGATGTGACTAGCGGAATGAGCAGAAATGTAGACTTGTTGAATCCTGCTTCTATTGCAGCATACAACCCCACAATCCCTTCAATGTGCTTTTGTTGTCCTGCTATGCTCGCTTCAGAATGCTCTGGGTGTGGCCTGCGTATGGTTGAGTTGTAAGGGTTTGGGTTTAGGGCCTCAACAGCCAGAATTTTTTTCGGGCGAATTGACGGTTCAGGGAAGTTTCGCGTTATAAGCGAGGCCCTTTGCCAGGTAGCTCGCCTAGACCCTAGATCCTAAACCTTGTGCATGGCCAGCTAAGAGGGCTCATACTACCTACAATGCCGACTGTCTCTGTTTACCCCAGAAGTTCTCACCATAAAACCCGGAATAGAAGCTTTCACAGGGACCACATGATGAGCTATGGTCTAAACTCCATTATACAGAGCACATATTAAAAGACCTGAAATGCTGTCCGTAGGCGCAGAACTTGGGATGCCAAGATGCATGCATGCTCCAGGCAGGGTTTAGGGCTTGAAGGTTAAGGTTTAGGAGCAGAAGGGTCTAAGGCAACTCGGGGAGCTTGCAAGAGGGCACCCTTTAGCCATCTTCCGGTAACCCTATGCCGTGTTTATAAACCCTTCATAAGCTGCCCCGTAGGCCTCCTCCTTTCGTTGCCCTTAAGTGCGCCTTTGGGTGCGCAGGGTTTTCCTAGGTTGTTAAGGGGGCTCAAGGGCCATATGCCATAGGCCACAGGTGAGCCGAAGCACAGGATACTTATCCGAGCATACCTGCGATTGGTGCTAATTAATCATGGCGGGCGTTGTGCGCCAACACAAGCTTTTACTAGGATTGCGTGTCTGTGCTACCTGTTTGGTATATTTCAGAAAGAAGGCACCCTAAATGACCAACATATATGGGTTGTTCTCACAGGTTTAGCTACCATTTATCCTCCTGCACTTAGTATTTTGGGATCCAACATGCAGCCTTGATTTGGAAGCGCACCAAAATGCACTCCGTAAAAGACATGTTCCCCCACGATAAGATGGCATTTTTGGGGGAATGCTCGTTAACATGCTTGCTATAGAAGCGCCGTGAGGAGTTGTTATGAGGGGAGGGGGGTTTTCAACCCGAAGCTATTGCCATGATGCTGTAAACGGGATCCCCTCACCCTTGCCATTTAGGGTCGAGGTTCCCCTAGCCCTCAACCCCTAAACCTTAAACCCCTAAACCCTAAACCCAAACCCCTAAACCCTAAACCCTGAAGCTAGAGTCCCTAGTTAGAGCTTCTTTGGGTTTGGAAGCTGGTTGTAATTGGGGCTATGCCATGCTATGTAGCCCCCTTAAGTAGATATAATGTGGAGATTATATCAGTATAATGGAAAAGAAAATGGAAATTACTATTTAGGTTTAGGGTTTAGAGCTATACTCCCCCTTAAGTAGATTGAATATGGGGTATATGGGGATCTTATTATAATATACCCAAAGCCATATTCTATCTACCTAAGGGGGATTATAATGCTACTTACAGCTGGGATGGCCTACATGTGCACTGGGGGACTACTTGGGGTCAGGACCTTAATTTAGCATTGCTCTAGACTTTAAGTACCTCAAAGATATCAATTGATTGAAACAGGTGAGTGTTTATGTTGGGTGTCTAATTTCGAGAGTTCCGGGCTCAGTAGCTCAGGTAAAAAGGTTTTGAATCAAATTAAAATCCGTTTGCGCCACCAAGACCCTACAGCTACATGCTAGACCTGAAATCCTCCATGACCTCCTGAAAGGGGCCCATTGTTCTAATTATTTCGGCCCCTTGCATACTTGCCTTTGGTTAGTTAGGAATGAAGGAATGGATCCCTATCGTAATACCTATATAACCTATAATGGTAGTTTCCATTTTCTTTTCCCTAAACCCTAAACCCCTAAACCCTAAACCCTAAACCCCATTCCTCCATTCCCAGCTAACCAAAGGCCAGCATAGAGCCCACAGGCCGATGCAATGTCTGGAGCTCACATGATGCACATGGACGAGTGCATGATGCTCCAGGCCTGGTAGTATAGGGGCATAGATAGCCCAAAAAGGCACTCTAAACCAAAAGTCTTATATCCTGGTGATAATTTTATATAATTTTGTTTTGCATCAGTATCTACCCCACATGATTGGATTTCAGACGTGGTACGCTGTAGGCTCATGAAGGGCTATACGTGAGTACTAGTCCTACTGTTAGTGACCAATCGCGCGTTGGATGCTATTTTCCATAAATAGAGAGCACCCCCGTACAGAGCCCAATACGTTTTAATCCTTATTATGGGGACTCCATTTGCACTCCACCCTTCGCCCAACCCTAAACCCTGAACGCTAAACCCTAAACCTTGAACCCTAAACCGCGAAAAGCCCCACATTGACCCTCTTTAAGGATCCCGGCAAGGCTTGTGAACTTTAGGGTGCTCCTAAATCCTAGGCACTTTAGCTTTGAACCCGAATTGTAGGCCAGTTTCGGGGTCGTGAGGGCCTTGTCAACAGAGCATGCCAGCCCAAAGGATGGAAAAAGGTCCCATAAACAAAGCTCCGACCCTGTGCCAAACCAACATGGAACCGTTTCAGGGATTTAGGGTTTGGGTCTTAGGGACACGGAACCCCCAACTTCATATTGTATATTACTTTTGAGCCGGGTAAACCCTAAAGTGAACCCTGAAATAGCTTCAAACCCTAGACCTTCAACACAACTGTAGACCCTAAAGCTTGAACAGAAACCGCAGTTAGAACCTAATCCCTCCTAAGCTTAAATCCTATACTTTATCAGTAGACTTGAGAACCGAAGCCTTGAACCTGAACCCTAAACTTTACACCCTAAGCCCTGTTAATTTAATCGCTTGAAAATTCTTCCCCGAACCTTACCCCCTGAAAAAATGGAACTTTCCCTAAACCCTAAGCCCTCAACCCTTAAAAAGCGCTTCCCAAAACCCTATACCCCAAACGCCGAACCGTGAACCCCCCTAGACTTAGACCCGAAACCCTAACGTTAAGCCCTACAAACCCTAAGCCCTAGACCCGAATGGCGCCTGCCGAATCTTGCAGTACCAGTAATCCACTGATCCTATTGTCTCCCAATTCCAAGCAGGGTGAGAGTTAGGGTTTAAGGTTTAGGGTCTAGGGGTGGGAGAGACCCAGGATCCGGAAATTCCAGGATGTGTTTGTACGGCCTTGCCTCCAGTGCAAGGCCTTATTATAGGGACCTATGGTACCCCTAATTTTGGGAAAGGAGAGTGTGCCAATCCTACCTGTGCACCTCTGGCCTTAGGGTTTAGGGTCAGTTTAGGGCTTCATGTCCAGGATTTTCCCCCTAGACTGTAAGCTCTAAACCCTAAGCATTAAGCCCGAACCCTGAACCCCTGAACCCCTGAACCTAGACCTGAAACCCCGATCCATAAGCCTCCGAGGCATACTCGGCTATCACGAAAACTGTTCTCTCCCATACATACAGTGGCTTGTTCTGTGCCTTTGACAAACCCAATTGTGGTTTGGGTTTGGAATGAGTACACTAAGCTGGCAAAGGCGGCGCGCCCACGCCGCAATGCCTAATTAGTGATTAGCAGTTTGCTCTCTGAGTTCGCCCTAAGAATCTTGGAGTGCTTCTCGCCTGGATGATCATCAGACAGCTTGCATGAAATCCTGAACCTGCGAACCCCTGACCCCCTGAACCAGGACCTGAAACCACGAGCCCCAAAACCCCTAAATCCTAAAACTGTAAACCTCCGAACCCCTGTCCACCTGAAAACAAACCCTAAAACCCTAAAGCCCAAGCCCTAAGGACCCTAAACCCTAAACCTACAACCCTAATCTCCAAACCTAAACTCCAAACCCTAAACCCTAGACCCTAAACTCTAGACCCTAAACCCCAAAACCCAAAGTCCTGTTTAGGGTAAACCCTATCCCCCAAACCCTAAACCCTAAACCCCAAACCCCAAACCCTAAACCCTATCCCCAAAAGCGTCTAGGACTGGTCGCATGGCATGGTCCCGCCGGGCACCTTCCACGTTCAGGCCCCTTGCCTTGGTCCAAAGCCCTTTGGGGAGGGTCCTTTTAAAGTGTTTTGTAGGGTTTTTTAGGGTTTAGGGTTTTAGGGTTTAGGGTTTGGGGTTAAGGGTCTGGACTTTAGGGTTTAGGGCTTTATACGTGTTATAAAGGGTTTCATGGTTTAGGTCTAGTGTTTAGGCTTTCAGTCGTTAAGGGCCTAACCTTGGAGCTTAGGGATAGAGTAAGGAGAATCACATAAACATCAAGTTAAAACTGGGCTAATCTAGGAGTTTACTTACAGGAGAAATTACCAATGTTCTATTCCTAGATTCCTCATATACTTATAGTATAGGGCACATAGAATAGGGCTCTAAATAATCATGGTACTTGTGAGAGGCACCATATAGTACGGTTTTTATAGTGGGTATTCAGCGTGTGGATATGGGCGTTCGTAGGCAAATTGGTGACTGCATGTATGCGGGGTTCCTTTTAGCAGACCATGAAATGAAGCCCCAAAACCCTAACCTCTGCCATAGGTGCCAAGGACTTTGGGGGGGTCGGGGCTTTGCGCTTTGGATTTAGGATTCAGCGCTTGGGGGTTTAGGGATTAGGATTCCTTCAAACCAGTTGAGGGTTTACGGTTTAGGGGTTCAGGGTTTAGGGTTGAGATAGTTGTAGAGACATGCGAACAGGTCGTCCTGTCGTCTGTCAGGCTTTAGTCTATACGCCCGCAGGCTGAACCCAAAGGTTTCGGGAGACTTTTTGTTGTATCACTGATATCCATTCTGACTCCAAGTTCTAAACCCGCCTTGAGTCCTTTGAAATCAGGTATTTCTCAAAACAGTTGTCCTCCTATACCCCAAAGGTCCTTGTTGCACGCACGCACCGCCCACAAAAGGGCCTCATAATTTTGAGAAAGTTCAGGGACAGCTTGGATGTTTTTTGGTTGTAAATTTGATTGTTTAATGCGTTGAGGCTTCAAACGCGTGCTTTCGGGCCTTTGTGTTTCGCGATTGTGGAGGGGCTATGACTTTTTCTTGATAAGAGTTTGGGAGCTTTTGATGCTTTGACCTTGCAGGTGTGGGCTTGTTGCAGGGCCTTGCCGGCGCTGGGTTTAAGGTTCTAGTGGCATCAGTACTTGCAGTAAGAATTTTAGGTGGCATGGTATGATGATACCTGTACTGTAAGATGAGAACAAGTGTTGGTAGTAGTCATGTTCGCGTGTAAGTCCATTGGACGTACGAGTGCTGAATGAGGACTTCGAGCGAATGTTAGTATTATGAAGCTGACGTACTACTACCACTGTTATTACTAGCGCGACTGCAGCTACTACAATGGCTGGTATATCTTTACTACTGCTATTAGAAACAATGCTAAAGCACTTTGTCATAGCAGATACAATCAGTAGCGCTAGCAGTTGGCGTAGTGGCAGCGTTTTCTTATTGATTGTGGTGGCGACGAGTTGGTTATTGTTGACTGAGTTGGTTATTGTTGACTGCAGTTTGTGACCGTTTGGTATGTTTCAGTAAACAAAATTATGAGTTACAAGGCCCTCCCAATAAGAATCACATTGCTACCCTAAGCCCCTAAACCCTAAACCCTAAACTCTGTTCCCATTCAACAAAGTTTGCTACAGGCGATGCCACCCCCGCCACCTCCTGCGCCGCCGCCACCTCTGCCGCAGCATGACGAGGCACAGAGCCTTGCTCCACAGGGTTTGGGGTTTAGGGGGTAATGGAAAAGAAAATGGAAACTATTATAGTATATAGGGGTTACATAGGGATGATGGAAAAGAAAATGGATACTTGCTATCTATAATGGTTTATAAAGGGTTTGGGGTTTAGGGTGTAATAGCTGCTTACCTTACAGAGTGGTTAATGGGGAGTAGGGGAATACATCATATGAGCTATAGTCTAAACTACTTACAAGTGGGTTATATAAGGGATTACTATAAGGCTTAGTAAGGGGATACTAGGAGTTTCGACTATGGCTCATACAAGGATTATTTTCCGCATTCCCTACTAGCTACCAGTAAGCTAAGGCCTTGTAGGATGTTATTTGGATTTACAAGTTGACCGTTCATCGTGGTTTACAGGGTCTTGTAGTTTTGTCGCTCTACCCTAAACCCTTTAGCCAAATTCTGAAACCCTACATCCTAAACCTTAAACCTTAAACCCTTAACTACCTTACACCCTCACACCCTAAGTTCCAAGCAGGCTGACTGTCGGAAGGTTTTGGGTGGCCGTTACTCGGATTTAGGGACAGCTGACTAGCTGCATCTTGATCTACAAGGTTTAAGGTTTAGGGTGATTTTTGTGATTAAACGCAGAAAATGAAGCATCAACCAGGATCGTATAGGGTATAGGAGTTCTATAGGGAATATTACCCGCAGCCTTGCATTCCCCTACAGAGAAAACAGTAGCCGCCCTTTGTTATACAATGGTGCTATATATTGGAAGCTCTCCTAATTATGAGGGGGGTGAGTGAGGGAAACCTTAACCCCTGAACCCTAAAACCTCTTAGTATCAGGGGAAGGGAGTGGTTTTTCTTAGTCGGGATGCTGCAAGTCAGAGAGGTTGTAGGGCCTAAGGTCTGGGGTGTCTAAGGGTTAAGGGTTAGACTTGCCATAGTCCCCAATCTAGGCTAAGATGATATTCGCCTTTGGTTGTGGATTTCCTGATTCAACAACCAAAAATGCTTCAGTAGTGCGCTATTTGGGTACGCGGTAAAGCACGAAGTCCGCATTACTCTGATCTTCTATTTATATCTATATGGTAGTTTGAGTAATATAGAACCCAAAATATTATGATCCTGATTATTCGGAAGCCCGCATCTACATCAGTGAAAGTTAGGATACTCGGATCAATGGTATCATCCCTCCATCTGTAGCAGTATCTTCCGCAGCAGTAGTTATACTGTAGTTACTTCCAGGGCAGTGGGACTTAGTAAGCAGGTTTATAATGAGGGTAGCTGGGGGTACTATCTGGATTTGGGGTGTACTAACCTACTTGCTAAGTCCCGCTCACCTTCCAAGCAGTAGCCCCGCATACTATTTATGCAGTCCCCTCATTCCATGCTTTAGCAGTTTTACTTGCATGCGACCCCTTTACCGTAAACTTTAACCCGCTCTAGACCTACACCCTAAGCCCTCGTCCCCTAGTCTCAGATCATCAAACCTAAGCCCCCCCAACCCCTGTAGTCTCGTAGCCCCAATCTTTAAACAATAGAGCCCAAAAGTCAAGCCCCCTGTAGGACCCTGCCCCAATCCCTCGATCCTAAACTTGAATCCCTGCACCTAAACCCCGATGGGCTCCACCAGCCCAGACGCTTAAACCCTAATCGCTTAATGCCCCAGTCCTTAAACAGTGCCCTAAACACAAGCCCCTGAACCTCAAACTGGTCCTTGCTCCTTGAGGCAGCAGTGGCGTCCTTCCTGACAGGTCGGAAGCGCAGACCCTCTTACCCATACAGGGTTCAGGGTGTTGGGTTTAGGGAGGGTCTGTCTCCCCCCAAACCAGCATGGAACCCCACCCAGGCCCTCAAAGGGATCTCAAAGTAGCGTCCATTTTCAAGAAAGGCGGACTCGGAGCAGTAGGAACAATGTACCTTAATGCAAGAGCAATCTTGAAGTGCATTCCATCAAGCAAAGACGGAACCCCAGAAGGTCTTTCAAACTAATTGCCTATACCATGCGGGGCCGCTTTTGGGCAGAAAACCTAAACCCTTCACCTTTACCCTAATACCAGGGCCTGAAGAATGACCGATACCATGGGAGGTCTATTCGAAAAACGCTTTGCCATAGGTATACAGGGAACTGGGAGTGCGGTCATGGGCTCTAACTCTCCTTTCCTGGGTCCGCCATAGGGTTCTGAAGAAATTTAAGATGCAACTTCCGCAAACTAACACGCAAGACGCTAGTCTTTGCAGCCAGGTATGGAAAAGCCCAACTTGAAACCAGGTACAATCCTGGAGTCATGTTTTGTCTATCCTGTTTCGTGAGATGCCTACCTAGCTTGGCAGGACTTTTTTTGAGGGTTCCATGTCAGTTTGGTTGAGTGTAGAGTGTAGGGTCTACCTAGTGCAGTCTGACGGCTGCATTAATCACATTATTACTATGGTTGCTTAAGGGTTAAGCAATGGAACAGTGTTGGTACCCATTTGGGGTTCTACAATAGGTCACTGCTTCAGGAACGCAGCCCGTCCTTGAAGATTCTAGAACCTCGCGCTATTCTTTTTGACTTTTTGCAGTATGAGTGTCCAGCTACTTCTCACCATGGCAGCTAGGTGCCTGCAACTTTTGCGATGCAGCAGTACTTGTTCCCCACAGTCGCTGCAACCTTCTGTAGACCCAAAAAACCATTTCGTTCTCTGGCCCTTGCAGAATCCTAAACACCAAACACAAAACCCTACACCCAGACCCTAAACCCCAAAACCCTAAACCCCAAACCCTAAACCGCGTGGCACCTAGGCCAAACTTCAGGGCTCATGCTTGCCACCACGGTGGACGCCGCTGGCCGTGTCGGAAGCCCTGGGTTTAGGGTTTGGGCTTTAGGGTTTAGGATTTAGGGGTAGGGTTGAGGGTGTGGGGTTTAGGTTTAGGATTTAGGGTTTAGGTTTCAATTTGCTATGTAGGCCTCAAAAGCATGGCAGCAGCATTTTTTGTTTCCACTGCTTCGTCCCTACAAATAAGCAACAAGTTAGGGGTTCAAAGCCTCGGCAAGCAATTACAAACAATAACGACCCCGCGAGACCTCAAGCCAAAGGGTGGTTCATGTGAGCTATGGTCTACACTTCTAGTACCCCCCCATAATAGCCCCTATGATAATTTCCTGTATACCCTCCTACATACTGCGCCTTGAAGTTTAGACTATGGCTCATGTGGAAACTAGCCCGAAAAAGGTCCTCACTTGCTGGAAAAGGTCCTCACTTGCTCACTTGCGGTGAAGGCGGTCAGCCTGGCTGTAGTGTAGAAGCCAACACAACTACTTACTGGTTCTTAGTAGGGAATCGGGGAATGTATCCCTTATATAATCCCATATAGTATACTCCCTTATTCCCTACTAACAACCAGTAAGACTAGCAGTAGTATGGTCCCAGATTTCTTCTATGACTGTGCAGCACTCCTGTGCGTGGACGGAAAGAGTCACTGGACCTGTTCTGCAGTCCGTCCCGTCTGCCGGGCCTAGGTAGGGAAGTTATACCCTAAACCCTAAACCCTACGGTGTCCGTATGACGGGGCTTATGCCTGCTATATGAGCTACTGTCAATGTGAAGCCCATAAGGGTCCCTGTTGTAGTTTAGGGTTTAGGGTTTAGGGTTTAGGGTAGTTCCTCATATAGTCCCTAATCAGGAGATCATGCCAATTAGATTATGTAGGGCATACTGACTATAGCTCATATGAGGATATATGCGCGTTTCTCAAAATTAGGGGTACCCTATTGGGGGTCCTACTAGTAGGGATTGTAGTATTTTAGGGTCTATACTGGGGTCCCCCTGTTTAAGGAAACTACCGTACGGTTTAGGAATTAGGGCTGGTAAATGGGGATTCACATGGAAAAGAAAATGGAGAATGACATGGAAGCTGGGCAAATAGCAGTCTATGGGGTTTCGCGTGGTCGTGGATTCTTGTAGCATTTTAGTACCCTACACCCCAAGCTTTAGCATGAAATTCGTAGCTATTCCGGCTTCCACAAAATCCCTTAACAAAAATCCTGAAAATCCTGGGTCCCTGCTGCTGCCGCTGCTTCTGCACAAGATCATGGGGCAGTTTGTATTCGGGTTCTTCCCCCCCCCTCCCCCCCAACCTCATATCCCCTAACATCAATTCCCCTACAAGAGCCAAAGCTGCAACACTCAACCCCTCAAACCCCTACACCCCAATCCCCAATCCCTCAACTTGTACACGCTAAACCCAACTCCCTCAACCCCAAACTCCCCCCTAATCCTCAGGCTGTGAGTTCCTCGTCGCCAGCAGGAGCAGACCCCACCGTGTCTTGGGCGCAAGTAGTTCATGGGCTTTCGGTAGTTAAGGTTGACTGGTTAGGGTTGCAGGCGTTTAGAGCTGAAGGTATTTGAGGCCCAGGGTTTGCGCTGTTCGAGGAATTTAGCGCACTCAGTGTCAGGGGCATTTATGTTTTTATGGTTTCGGATACCTCATCATCGTTTCGATGAACATGGATTTTCAAGCACATGCAGTCTCACCACCCTTAACCCTAAACCCAGGCACTCCGCAAGGGATCGTAATCGAGAACAACCCGGCATTTGATGATTCCTGCCCTGTATGAAGAAGAATAACGCGTCCCACCCCTCCAAAAAGAAACATTCTCAGTATGAGATAGTGTGGAATGGTATTTGTAGTCAAGTGAAACACAGTATCCTACAGGAGAATAGAGTATAGTATGCGAAACTTGTCTACTGGGGCGGGGAGTTTGGTGAAGAGGGGAGTGGATCAGTCAAAGCGTTATCGTCTTCGAGGTTGGCAGAGTTGCCAAGCAGCCTTTGATCATAAACGTTCGTGTTGGTTTAGGGCGGGTTTCAGGGCTTAGGGTTTCGGGTATAGGGCCTCACGGCGCACAGCGTTGCTTGCAAGCCCACCCCGTCCACCCACACTACATTCAACTAGGGTTAAACGCTTCCTGCGTGCATGCATGATGCATGCCACCGCTGATAGCGCTGCATCAGCTGGACGTGCTAGTTACGCAGAGAAGGGGCTTGAGAAGCTCCAGCTCTCTTCGGGCAGGAGCAGTGTACGGATCTGGCGCAAGCTTCCTTTGAGACAGCTTGACGGACTACTTATGGAGGCTGGACGTGGCTGGTGTTCAACTGTGATCATGGTTCCATCGCTGAATAAGGCCGCGATGAAGCGCGGCCCACTGAATTTTTCGCATTTGCTCAAGACGTGTTGCTGTTTTTACATGTGAGCTCATGTGAGGGTCTGTGGGTGTTTCCACTCGCGTCGCTTGCCGCGGGGCTGCGCAGGTCTGCCTTGAGATCACGCCTAAGCCGTTTTTGCACGACTACTTGTCAATGGTGAACTTCCAACATCTCGTTCCTGACGCAGCGCAATGCTTAAGACATTCCACCCCGCAATCTCCAGAAGTGGCAAGCCCGGTTATCAGGGCGCATGGTGCCCAAACATTCCGGCGAGTTCAAAAAGTGGATGTCCAACCTGGACAACCAGCTTGCGCGTGAAACTTTCGCGTTACTAAACATCACACCCGTTTCAACTAACTAGATGCACCTTGATCGCTGAACTCCAGAAAGGCGTCGGCCATGCTGGCTGTGAGAGGAACGTGTCGGAAGTACTACATCACTGCAGCAGCTTTGGAGCATAGCTACGCTATCCGGTATGGCCGGCCCCCATATCAGATTTCCCGATGGGTGAGCACGCCTTGTAAGTGAGGCTTTACGCTTTACCCTCACCTCCCCCGCTCTTTGTGCCGAGCGCTCGGGCCGTGAGCACTCAGCCAGCGTTCGGGGTGTGTCGCTTGACGGCAGCGACCCCTCGCTTAGTTTCAGGTTTGAACCTGGAGTAGAAGTACGGTGTGATCAGAGCATTTTTCTACATTTGTTTACCAAGCTAAGAGGATGAAGGAATTTGGACATTTCTCGAATATGCATTCCATGTTACCATGTTAAGAGGCTTAAGGAAGTAGAACAATAGAGAGCCAAACAGAAAAGAACACAGACAAACGGAAGATTGGGGCTATGTGGGATTGTATGTAGGAGCCTGTATAATTCAGAGTTGGCTGTGAAAATTTCCCAATCTGATTGCTATGTCTTGGGTTAGGGCCACGCAGAAATAGCGGTAAACAAGGAGTATATGGGGGCCCGGAATGGATTTTATTAGCATTCTTGTTTCCTGTGGTCCTCAAATTATTGGGTGGGGGGCATCCTAATCTGGGTCATCACACTCGCCCAACTTCCGAGCTGCTCTATTCTTCGCGTATTTTGTACCCATCAACAAGTGGATAATAATCCTTCATCCTTTCCCAATTATAGGCATATAAGCTGTTAGTGGGTGGGGGCAGTACCACATCTATACCAAGGAGGCCAACATCGACCCAGACAGGCCTGTGGATCCTTGAGTTTTGATTTTTTGTCCGTCTCAAATAGATTTCAGGGACATGAAGTACATGTCATGGCTTTCTCCAACTTTTGCTTCCATCCACTTGGGGATGTGTGTGGGTTGGAAGATCTAGAGTTTGAGATTCGGTACTTTCACGTGTGGTCTAGGAGTTGGGAAGCTAAGTACAATACCACCGCAGGTTTTAAGGAGCTAATCAGGACGATGTCGGGTCTAATAAGGCTTAATAGTGTTCTCAATCTGGGGGAGGGGTACCTTTGGTGGAGGATATTCTTGTAACTCCTATGGAGCATGGACGCTTCACATCAAATTGCCTTCGTGTGGAGTAAAAGAGGCCGAGCAGGAAGTGGCAAAACAATGTTTTAAGGCATTGCCCGGCATACGTAAAACTGTGTATGGGTATTTCTCAAAAACGCTTATGCAAGCTCCCATATATGAGCATATTCAGCCGGTACCTATGTTTACAGATGCCCGGATGCTTAATTTCAAAAGGTGTGATAGCAGCCCAATCTCCGCTTCCGGCTCTGGACGTATGTTGTTTTTAGGGTGTAGGGGCTTAAGGTGTGTTGGTTGAAGGCTTGAGATTTGAGAGTCAAAGGTTCTGACTTTTAGGCTTAGGGGCTAAGGCTACATGAGCTATAGTCTAAACTCGCAGTAACCATTGTAATACTCCCCTGTTTTACCCTGCTTTCAGGAGTTTCGACTCTGGCTCACATAGTATCGGGAATATATTTGGCATGTGGAACCCCAGGCCTGACAGCCCGTATTCGGGTTTTGGGTTGGGGTCTTCGGAAGAACAGTCAAAGGATCCGTGGGCGTTTTTCACCAATCTTAATACCACTAATCTGAGTTTTTCCTGTCGTTGCATTTTCATGAGATTTTTTCTGAGCTGTTTATAATGACATTGCCATTACCTAATTTCAATCCAATGTTTTAGTGAACTCTAAACTCTATAAACCCTGAACACTTACAAGGATGATTGTGTTGAACGGCCTTTTTGAGGCCACTTAGTTTCTGGACTTTGGCCAGACATGTTTCAAGCACGGAGACACTTTTGAGAGATTGAGGCAGCACTTGCATAATGGCCAGCTGATACCTTGTACCTGAATCAGGAACCCTAAACCCTAAAAAAAAAAACCTAAACCCTAAACCCCTAAACCCTAAACCCTAAACCCTATTTTTCAAGCGTCTCCATTACTCTTATCATGGCACAGTTTGGGGCTAGACAATTCTCAGGTTGCTCCTTCTTTGCGAATGCGAACTCCCAAAACTCAAAAGCTGAACTCCTGAACTCTTCAAACGGTTACACTTGAGGATAGCAAGCAAAAGTTTTCAAGCCCTAAACCTCAACCCTTGAACCCCAAACCTGTAACTCTAGACCCTCAAGCCCCGAAAGCCCCAAACCCCAAGTCCTAAACCGCCATGCTAACCTATACGTAGGTCTGGCCCCGCAGCCTCCACGGAAAGAGAGGCAGGTTCCCGTTTATTGGGGAAAGAAAGCTCAACCCTAAACCCAAGTCATGATATGGGAGCATCCCATAGCTTTTCATAACTTTTTATAATCATCTTATATCCGCACTGGTTTTTAGGATGGAATAACGGAAAATGATCCCTATATAATCTCTATATACTATATTCCCTGATTACCTACTAGGAACCAGTAAGTATGAACTACCGGCATCTCGCAATATACCTACCTAGATACTCTGAGAGCGGCGGGCAACAAGCCGTGTGACAGTCCTCTAGAAAGATAATGGACGCTACAAGTTATACTAATGCGTTTGAAAGGCTTCTTGTGCGCTGTGAGCGTGTGGGAGCTGATTCTAAGTCAGGTATGTTAGGCAAACCAAGCTTATAACCGAGCTTTCATATATAAGATTACGTACTACCCTATACTAATTTTAGAATAGGCGTTTTGAAATATGCCTGCCCAGATCATAAACCAGGAGTAATCACGGGCCCCTGGCCCGGAGTTCTTCTTTGAGGGAGGGCACGTGTCAAGTTTGTTTTTCACGTCTATCTTGGGTTAGAAGCCTGAGCAAAACTCTTACTCTTATGGCCTGGCCCGAAATAATTGTGCCATACCATTCGTGATGTTACCCAGAGAGCTGTTAAGAACATGTTTAGGTTCCTATGTCTTAGGGGAGTTTGGGATTAAGTCTGGTGTTGTATCCTCCAAGTCCTTGACGTAAGCTTGGTGTGATTGAAAGCATCACTGCAGAAACTCGGGTAGGCCCCCGCACACTTACCACTACGCTTTGTGTGCACTATTAGTGGTTAGGCCACTACACATCAGTAGGAAGGCATCATGGCAACGGCTGTTCCCACGGCCTCTGGAATTGACACCTTTCTAGCTGTTGCTCTTTTTCTGGCACTACGCCATAACCCTCGCAGCCGTTTGTGCCATTGAACCTACAACCTTCATCACAAGCATCTCAATCAGCAATGCTAGTTGATGATCTTTGCTGTCAGCGTCCTTTGTTGGGATGGATCAGGATGATGAGTACAAAATAAGAGAAAGATGAGGAGGAGGACAAGATTTTGTCAGCTCTCGCAGCAGAAGTTGCGGGAGCATTTACCTACTTGCTGTTAGTAGAGAACTGAAAGCCAACTGGAAGAAGAGCAATTAGAAAAATGATAGGGATTTATGTTCCCGGTCCTGGGGATCCTATCCCCCCCCATGGTATGGTCCCCCCCTCCGCAGGCCAGACCTCTCAAAGGTGCCAAGAGTCACAGGAATGGGGCCCCTCGAGGTCGCAATCCTCGTCAGTGTCGTCGTTTTTGACGCCTCAAAGCTGCCATCCTTGTAGCCGTCGTCACTTTTGGCTCCTCGTGCTTTCGTCGCATCTCAAAAGTCCCAACAGTTACACGGACGGGGCCCCCGGGTGTCACGATCCTTGTAACTGTCATCACGTTTGGACCTCCGTGTGGTCTTGGCATCTGAAAAACGCCAACAGTCACACGGACGGGGCCTCTCGGGGTCGCGATCTTTGTAACTGTCGTCACTGTTAGACCTTCGTGCTGTTTTTTCCTGGGGTTGTACCTCTACTTAGGCTCTATCGTGAGCTGGCACGACAGGAACCTCCAAATGAACATGTCTCCAAAATCATTAGAAGAATTAAGGTAACAGCAGTAGAAACAATATGGGATATGAAGCAGGATCACAGGGAGGGGGCCAAGATCACCAGCACAGCATAGGTACCACAGGTTGAAGCTTTGAGTTTCCTGCCAGTGCAGACGCATGTCCAACCACCAATGCATGATGTCTTATGCTCAAGGTTCTAGTGTAGGGACTACCAGCACCTCTGCCCTTGAGTGTAGTGTAGAAAAGAGACACGTGACCGCCTTGCTGTCTGTACCGAAGAGAGGACGGTAACGCACAGGTTGCCTTTCAGGGGGGGGCAGAACCACCAAAACAACAGGGTCGACAGGGGGGAGGAGCAGAACCGCGTGGACAAGACCACCAGAACCACAGGGACCACAGGGAGGGGGTGGAGAATCACGAACACGGCATACCTGTCACAGCAGGGGAAGAACGACCAGCACAACAGGACCACAACAACGACAGCGTCACAGGGGGAGAGGGGTGGGGGCCTAGCAACCCTGGATCAAATACACGAGTTCCGTAAATAGACGCCACAGTATGACCCCCTAAACTTTGGGAACCCTAAGCCGCAAATGTCCGTATATAACAACACATAACCCCATATAACCCCTACATAGAACAATTCGAAGGACTTACAGACATACAGAGTTTAGGCTTTGTGCATTGCAGAAGCGATAACACAGGCAACACAGCAGCAACTATCCCCAGCTCTTCTTCATTTTGCCCTTGCAGTTGCCTCGGATACGGACCCTTTAATTATCTTACTTGAATGTGATGGGGTCGTAAAAATTCCCTGGAATTGCCCAAGTCCTCTTATTACTTGTAGCTGCTGGCAATACTCTCATCAGCGCAAGGCCCTGGAAGCTATGAATTTGTCGGAAGAGGCAGTTGGCAAACGGGGCTTAGGCTTCCAGGTTTCAGGCCGTTTGGAGAATATGAGCCAGAGTTTAAACTCCTTAAAGGAGGTTATATAGGGGATTATATACGGGACTATAATATGGCTCATTAGGGGCGATACTAGGAGTTTAGATTATAGTTCTTTAGATTATAGTTCATATGTTGTTTGCGAGTTTAGATTGTTGGGTGGTTACAAGTGGCGTCGCGGGTAGGATATGTATGACCATAACTTCAAGAAGGAATTCAACAACACCGCTCATGACTAAACCCTAAATTCTGACTACCCTTAAATCATGAACTTCATTGCAACAGTCAGTCTTTAAGTCTTGGGCCTCCCTGAGGCTTCGGTTCCAGTCAGTCCTCTGCAGCAGTAAAGATTTCTGCCGCTGTACGAAACTAGTATGTTGTGCACCTTGGGGTAGGTTGGTTTCATTGCAGTGAAGACAGAAAGGCAGAGTGGCGTAAGGCTTGTAGGTTTTACGCTTGGGGTGTGGAGTCCCGGATGATGTTCGAAAGTGAAGTTGCAAGCATGGAGTTCTTACAGGAGGGCGGATTGCGACACAGAGGTGTTCTTAAGGCATCACTACAACAGGGGAGATATGGAGACGCGATGTATGGCACACGTAGTCCCTACCCCGTCTTTAATGTCCCCTTTGAAAGCCCTGATAAAGCCAGATATGGGCTTCCTCAGAAATAATGATGTCTGTCTACGTGGGGTGTTCATCTGGGTGGGACCATAGATGCAAATCCTGCTTGGCAGTTTATACCTAAACCGTAAAGCGCAATTGAGGCCGAAGGCTCCCTAAGGTCCCATATAAGAGTGTCCTGATTTAGGGAACATTTTTCCTGGTAGTGCTTCCCGAAGTAAGGGTAGTTTCCTTGCAGATGTCCTGTCATTTTGCTAGTGAACCCTCTGGGTTAAGATTAAAGGTTTAGATATTGATCCGGGGTTCTCCTACTACCCCGTGGTATACTACCCACCCGCGAGGTGCCCTCTACATTGGACCTGCTGCCATGCAAAGCGCATCAAGAGGTTACCATAGGGCTTTTTACAGATACAATGAGTTCAGGGTTAAGAATCGATACCGTAGGAGGTATGTTTCCTGCATACTTCCCATTGATGCCCATCGAGCAGATTTTTGTCTAAGCATGTAGGTCCTTGCAGTTTCGCCCTTAACTATTCACACGGGGCTCGGGTCCATCATCCTTTAGCCCCCAAGCTTAGGCCAGGTCCACACCCATTAACAGTAAAAGCGACGACAAGGGATAAATACAAATCATACTACCTTAAACCGTAAACCCAAACCCCCACGGTTGTTCTAGGTGTCTATTGTGCCATTATCGTTGGCCCCCTACACTAACGCAACCCAAGCCGGATTACCGAGACTGTTCCCGACGATCTAGGGTTTAGGGATGTTTAGGGTTTAGGGTTTAGGGATCCTTGTATCACTAGAGTTTCAATGTACGCCCAAGCTGTATTCTAATAATTCAAACTCCTACAGTAGTGGCTGGCTTCCACTGCATGCAAGGAAGGGGAAGATGAGGCAAGCCTGAGACGACAATTGGCTGCAATGCTTCTTCCACGTGAGCTCTAGTCTAAATTCCCTAAAGGGCAGCAGGAGCAGCTATGTGAGCTGTAGTTTAAACTTTAGGTTTTAGGGTTTAGGGTGTAATTAAGGTGCAGGGTTTAGGGTTTAGAGTGGAGTTATATAGGGGACTAGTAAAAGGGTTACTCAGGGGGATACTAGGAGTTTAGACTCCAGCTCACACATTTCAAGATTTCTTTGCTAGTGCTCATGGGGGATTGGAGGAGGAATGTAGGTGCCATGGAAAAGGTATGTGGGGATTACATGGGGATGATTGCAGGGATGCGTGTCCTCACTCCGCCTCATTTAAATTTAGGGCGTAGGTCGAGGTCGAGTGAGTTTGAGGACTTGGAGTCTAGGGGTTCGCAGGCTTTTGGGCTCATGGATTTCCGTAAACCCTAAACCCTAAAGCCCTAAACCCTAAACCCTAAACCCTAAAACCCTAAACCCTAAAACCCTGATTTGGCAATGGGACGACTGGGCACTACGGTCGGAGCTGGACAGGGAGACGCCACTGCCTAGCAAGGAGCGAATCAGGGTGGTGATGAATGTAGGGGATGCGGCTGGCCACCAACTGGGGGAAGCTCAAGTGGAAGGCACCATGGACGCTGGCAGGCAACCGGTGATCTCTTTTCAAGTGGTTGAAACACTGCTTGGCACGACGGAGGATCCTGGGGCAGAAGTTGGACCGGCGGCAGTAGCAGTGCATGCCAACCCGCAACTTGCAGCATTCGATCCAGAATGTATGCCAGCACTCTCCGAGCCCATGAAGGCCTTCATGGAGACGAAGGAGGCAAGATACTGGCTCAATCAGTTCACGGAGGGAATGGCATCAGAAGAGATGATCTGCAATCGCTTCGGGACGGAGGCTCTGGAGGTTTTCCAGATGTGGCTGGCCATCAGGGATGACGTGGACATGCACGTGCGAAATTGCGCAGACGCAGCACGTCATGTCGCTGACACTGTCTGTGGAGAAGGGGGTGAAGATTCTGATGCAACTACCGTGGCAGCAGGTGGCGAAGGGAAGGAAGGAACAGCAACCGCAAAGAAGGGGTACGTAGCACCGCTTGCAGCAAGAGATGTGGCTGGGGATAGTGACCAAGACCAGGATGAGGGTGATCAAGAGTGTGATGATCGTGAAGGAGTAGAAGCTGAGCTGGAGCCGGATGCGATCGAGGCCGTGGCGGAGCATGGAGCAGTGCCGTCCATGGCTGGAGAAGGAGCCGCTCTTGGGCACGGAAGTGATCGAGAGGCCTCACATGAGGCTGGAATGGCGGAGGATACGGTGGATCCGCTCACTGGAATCCCTTCCAAGTGGGCAGCGTTTTGGAGGGCGACCAACCAGAACGCCAGCATAGGAGTAGGACTACCGGATCCTGTCCGTCCTGCTCACCTCGTGGCTGAAGGCTCCTTGAGTGATGGTTATGGCACCCTGCCGGGCAATGACGCTGAGTCTGCGGATGTGGAGGCGGCCTCGGCGGTGGCTGCTGCGGAGTCGACCTCTGAGCAACGTGCAACGAGCTCTACTGATGGCAAGAAGCAACTTGACCTGAAAGGTTGGCTGAAGTAGGGCCTGAGATTTTGAGTGCGCGAAGGGATCGTGTTTTCTGGGTTGAGGGCGGTGCGATGCTCTGAACCTGCTCCTGTGTCCCTTGGCATGCTTTCTCTGAGTTTGCGCGCTAAAGCTGCTTGGTGGCCTTGTAAGCTGGGAGACGTCACCACTCCTGGAGCGTTAAGTTGTTGGAGTGTTTGGTGGTAAGGGCCGGCTCCATGGGACTGTGCTGCAAAGCATTTCCGTTACCTTCGGGCGGCGGAGAAAAGGTCCAAAAAAAAAACTGATTTGGGGATGGGCTTTGTGTACTGAGGGGTCTGAGTTGAGCCAAGGATTTAACCCGAAACCCCAGCATGTTAACAAGTGCATGAAGCCGACAAGAGGCAAAGGATTGTTTCTGAGGACTTTTGGGGGACCCCTAATAGGGACCCTTGTAGCTTATGGGGGTTACCATTAATAACTATATAAGGGTCATATATGGTAATGGGATTGAGGGTCCCTATTAGGGGTCCCTCCTAAGGTCTCTAGATTGTTGGCCAGGGTCCGACCCCTGAAGGATAAGGTAGCAACCTGAAAAACGTCTACGGGGTGTCGTGAAAATATATGTTTCGTCTTGGATCATATATATCAACCACCGATAAAGAACCCAAATTGTTTTAGGAAGGGTTCCAGGGCATCAGATTCAAATAGCTAATATTATTTCCGCCTTGTAGTACTGATCCCAGTGTAGTACAACGTACCCGCAAGCTGTATTCTAATGACGAAACTCCTTACAGTATCCACTGAAGTCTTTCAGACTGCAAGTTTGCAGTGTAGATTGTCACCGAAACCTTTCCTTGTAAATACCACTGTCCCTGTAAAAGGTTAGGTTTCACGAGTGCTCCACGCAAGCTTGGAAGAGGGTATCTCGACACACCTGCAGGTTGTGAGGGATATTTGGACTATTGACTATTCGGCTTATTGGAGATATTAGGTTTTGCAGGCCTTTGCCCCACAAACCCTAAGCCCTGACGTGAAATTTGCGAAGATACCCTGAGCCTCGTGATCTGCTGTGTCAGGCGGTAAAGGTACTGTGCAGTGATTTAGGACCCGGACCCTAAACCCTAAACCCTAATATGTTCCAGAAATTCTTAACGCCATATCCCAAAACCCACACATCCTGCATCCCAAGCCTTGAAGTCCAGATTGGATTTAGGGTTTAGGGTTTAGCGTTTTAAGTTCTGGTTTGAGGGGGGCTTTAGGGTTTAGGGTTCAGGGTATAAGATGTATGGCTGTGGCATTTAAGTCTTAGCAAAGCCTGCCTGGAAACATCGAGCCAACTCTTGTGGTGTTCTGAGTTATCTTAGGTGACGGTAGACCTCCTTGAAACTTGAAACCCCAACCTAAAACCCCTAAACCCGACCTGGACCTCAAACGTAGGTCGAGCAATGGCCAAACTCCTATAAGATGAGCCGACAATGATGTTATGCTATATACTTTTCCAAGTTCAGGTAAGTTGTAAGTTCTGCAGACCCCTTGATGGGCAAGGCTGGTCGTGGCAAGGGCGCTGATTCTGGCCCGAAGGGCAAGCCCAAGAAAAGGACCTCCGCATATTGCAAGTGTAAAAAGAACATCCAGCCAACTAGATAGTGCAAGCCTCCCAAGTTTCCTGCTACAGTCAGAATGAATAGGAGCATCCAAGCAGAGGGGCCAGGCGTTGAATGAGCGATCCAGGGCCTTGAGATTCAGCTCCAGGAGCAGCAGGTCTTGTGCCGATCTTGCCAACCCGAGAGTGCCGAGGCCCAGCTTTGAAGAAGAAGCCGCGCAACGATCCTGGAGCCCAGGATAGATGTCCAAGCGGGTCCAAGCGATGCAAGCACGCTGTAAGCATGAACGCAGGCGCAGCACGAGCAGGTATTGACAACTCTGTGGCAGGAGCTTGATGAAGAGAGCCGGCGAGCCATGGCGCTTCTTGAGAGTTCGCTTGAGCAGCAATTGCTGGCGAGGGTCAGGGATGCTCAGACCAAGCTGGTTCAGGAAGCGAGTCGCCATTAACCCTAAACCATAGCCCCTATATTATTATTGCTATTATTATTATGATTACTACTATCATTACTATTATTACTACTACTATTGCTATAACCCTTAACAGCCTTCCTCCGGCCAATCCAAAGGTCGCCGCCACAAGAAGCGGCGAGATAAAGATCGACCAGGAGGCAGGGAAGCAGTCGTGCTACCAATCATTGTGTAGTTTGGGGCCACCCGAGCCCGAAAGGTATGCAGACTACCGGCCTGTTTGATATGGGTGGTTGTCAAAAAGAAGGTCCCTTTTTGGATCCCTATTCTAATACGGCCCCTAATATTCAGGGTACCCAAAAAGAGACCATATTTTTGACAACCACCCATATGTTGTGTCAATTTGGGGTGTTCATGTTGCCTAGATTTGAGATCCACGCAGGGTTGATTTTGGAACTCCTTTCACCTCCCAACCCCCCCACTATGGGGGGAGGCAGAAAGATAAAAATGGGCGTCCTCAAGAAGGCTGTTTAGGGTTCAGGGTTTAGGGTTTAGAGTTCTGAGGGCGTGGGGGATCGAGTTGAAGGGGATGCTCCGGATTCTCCAACAACGATCTAAGCATTCTTGGAACTCTGAACTCTGCTCTGCGTAATGCTTGGGCTACATCGGAACCGGAGGAAATTCCTAAATGCGTAAAAGCGTGTGGGCATCAAGGGGTTCGCGGTTAGTGGTTGTGGACATGAGCTTCTGGGAGAGACAATGACAAGCAGATTGCTTTGGGGATTGCGTAGGATGCAGAAATTGTAATGTACCCGCACAATTCCAAGATTCTCTCTGCCTAAGAACCCAGGAACCTCCCCCTGTCCTGGCATACTCTACAGCACTAAATCCCAAAGCTCCGTGATTAGGATGACCGCATGTTAAAGGCATTTCAATCTTGACATGCTGGGTAGGTTTAAGGCTGCGGAGTCTTTTACAGTGGGTACTTAATTACAGGTAGGTTTTCGTGTGCCTGTCTGGAACTATCCATGAACCTTTGATAAACCCAAAAACCCAGAACCCCGTACAAGCCCTAAGCTCACCTCTCTTAACCTTAAATCCGAATCGACCTACGCCCGAATTCCACTTCAAACTTGGACCCCCCGAGTTCAACTCTTATCCCAAAGCCCCAAACGCTATCTGAACCCCCAAAACCCTTGGAAACCCCTTAAACCCTAAACCCAAAGCCCTAAACAGCCATAACTCCTAAATACACTTCAAAAGGCCTAAATCCTAAACTCATAAATAGTAGCTTCCATTTTCTTGTCCATTATCCCTATATAACCCCTGTATAGCCCCAATATATACCCTATTATTATACTGTCGTTTCCATTTTCTTTTCCAGTATTGCCTAAGCCCTAAACCCCTAAACCCCAAACCCCTAAACCCTAAACCCTAAACCCTGCCCTTGAAGGCCGGCGTGGGAAGAGCGACGTCCTTAGGGCCATCCGCCTGATGCAGCGCGAGGCAAGCTGGACAAAAGATAGGGTTTAGGGTTGAGGGTTGAGGGTTTAGGGTTGGGCAGTATACGGGATTCTATAGGCTTTTGGGTTTATAGGGTTTAGGATTTAGGGTTTAGGGTCTAAACTCCTCAAAGGGGGGTATATAGGGGAATATATGGGGGACTACTATTGGGCTTAGTAAGGGGGATTCTAGGAGTTTAGGCTATAGCTCCGGGTTCTTCTTCGTCCCCAGAGTTATATAGGCATTTGGTTAAGGGTTTAGGATAGAAGTTTTGGGGTTTAAGGTTTAGGGTTTAGGGTTTAGCGTTTAGGGTTTAAGGTTTAGGGTTTAGGGTTTATGTGAGCTTTAGGGGGATGGATTATAACCAAAGTAATGCAGTAATGGAGAATCAAATATCAAAGAACACGGAACATGAACTGACATGGATGTTGGGTTTAATATGGGGCTCCTAAAGCATACAAAATTGTGACACGTATAAGGATGTATAGTAGAAGGTTAAGGCTGTTCAGGCCTGGGTGCAGAGATTTGGGTTTAATGTTTAGGATCGACAAATGAAACCTCCCAACAATCCCAGGTTCCCCATGTAGTGCAAAATGCGGTACCCATCTTTTTTGAGTGTGGGGGCGGGGGCGGGGCGGGGGGCGGGGTGTTCTGGTTCTCGGGATCCTCTCAAAAGCCTGGGGTCTTGGTGATACAGTTGATACTGAAAGTCCTGCACCCTAGGGTTCGGGGATTTGAATGCAGGATCGAGGATTTAGGGTGTAAGTTTCAGAATTTAAGGTTCGGGATTTAGAGTAGAGAGCTCAGAGAGAACAAGCGCTCATTCACGAGCACTTGGAGCGGGCCGTGTTGCACGTACGAGGGGCTGTTACTCACCCTGGCACCAGGCTGGCTGCCCAACAAATTCTATAGAAAACTTCTTCAAAACGTGAACTGACAGCTGTGGGGTTCAAGCCCACGCCCTTGAAGCCAGTGCCTGATACCTCTTGGCCAAACTGTCCTTGGTGCCTGTGCCTGCTCATCTTGATTGTCCCAGTAGCTTCATATGCAGGTTCTTCTTCTTATCCCGCTGGGTAAGCTGAGCTCCGTCCAACACCGGCATTCTTAGGTTTTATTACCCAAGCCCCCTGAAGGATCAAAACAAAGGAACCTCCCAATACACCCTGATGTTCCCCGCTGTAGTCTCATTGGGGAGGTTCCCAGTTTTTGGATCCCCTAGAGGGCCTGAGTAGATTTGGAAGGATCAGTTTTTTTGGGCTTGCACGGAACTAAGCCTCAGCTGTCTAAACTTTCGGGTTTACGGCTGAGAGCTCTCTAAACCCCTTAATTGGAGACATCCCAAATGGAATGCCAGGGCCGTGTGCCCGCTCGCCCGTGGTATCAGCGGTTGCAGGCGGCCAGCTTTTGCTTCATGGATATTACAAAATCCTGCATCACCTTAGTATACATACCACAGTACCATAATTACCAAGGTAAAAGGTGCTCAGGGTCATGCAGAATTTTTTATTCTCCGCCGTATGTATGAAGTGGCTGTCCAGGTGTTGGGCCTCTTTGAAGGGCTATCAAAAGGATCTAAATGGTAGCAATACTATTATAAGTAGTCATAATAGTAGTAACAAGTAGTACTAATGGAGTCACACACAACAAACCATGGCATGAGTAAGAGTAGAAGCCTCATGGATCGGCAGTCGTGCGTCTCCATATGTACTACAATCTAAACTCCATAAAGGGGGCTTTTACAAGGCTTTACATAGGGGACTGCAATAGCGCTTATAAAGGGGGATACTCGGAGTGTAGACCTTAGACCCTAAACCCTAAACCGCAAACCCCATATTATAGGGTTTATGAAGGGGGAATCCAAGAGTCTAGACTATAAACCCTAAAACCTATATTACAGGGCTTATTAAAGGGGGATACTCGGAGTTTAGATTATAGCTCACATGAGGAGTACCTTTCTGTAGGTGGATATAGTAGAGGCCATTACGGGCTGCGGGCTTCTACTTGGAGGTGCATTGGCGTTTACAGGTGGGTTAATTATAGACTAGGAGAAGTATGCTTATCACTTAAACCAGGAGGCTTACAGCTAAAATTATAGCTACCCATCAGTCTGCAAGTAAGACCAACTTCGCAAAAATCTCCATGCAGGGTTCAGCGTTCAGGTTTATGGCGTAGACAGCATTCTCCATGCAAGGTTCAGTGTGCAGGTTTATGATGTGGACAAAATGAGGTGCTAGTATGCCTGCATGTGGAAGACCATCCGAAGGACATTCAACAAGAAGCATTCCTAAAGAGCGCTTGTGTGATCAGCAAGGAGTACTTGCGCATATCTCTTTGAAGTCTTAAAGGGCCCTCCCCTTGTTCCGAGTCGCTAAACCTTAAAACCTACACTTCCCTTTCGAGTTCCAGGATTCGCTCAGATCAGCTGTCTTGGACATGCATCAGGACAGTCAGGGGCCCAGTGAAAGGCATGAGCCAGCTATTCATAGCTAGGGTTTAGAATGCAAGTAATCAGGGGCTTCCATCTTCTTGTTTAGGGCTCAGATATGGTTTGGGGTGCTTGCACTATGATTGAACTGGATGACTTGCGCTAGTCATATTTGTTTTAAAAGTTATCCTAAGCCCTAAATCCTACACCCTAAACTCAAGATATTTCCCTCTAACTCTCTTAAAGGAACCCTAAACCCCAAAACTCTAAGCCCTAATCCCCAAACTGTAAACCCCAAAACCCTAAACCCCTTTTTAATTTGCCTGAACCTCCAAGTAGTACAGGATCCTAGGAGCTGTCAGCCAAGCAGAAGTTCGTCAACTTAAGAGTCCTGAGATATCAGAACTTAGGGATTAGGGTTGTAGGGTTTTAGGATTTAGGGTCTATAGTCTTCCTATATTACCCGCCGAAAAATGGAGAATCAAATGGACAAGTTTAGCTCACATTGGTGTTGATCTAGAGGTGTAGGGTTTAGGGTTTAGGGATATTTCCCCAACAATGTCGAAACAACTAGAGAGATGGGAAATGACATGGAAACTGAGATAGTATTGTGGTTTAAGGGATTAGGGATTTGGAGGTATATGGGGTTGATCTGAATGTCCTATGGGGCAAGTATTTCGGTATCCTGTCTGTCTGAAAGGTACATGGTATGGGCCTTGATGTTGCGCACTGGCCATATACATAGAGTCAATACTAGGTACGAGGGTCTCTCTCTCTAAAGCAAAATAGAATCTCTTGCTAAGAGTGCCTGTGGGTACGTGGTATATACAGGGCCTGAAACATTTGCAGGTACTTCAGGGCCCGAATATTCATTATATTCATCGTCACTCCCTCAGGTAAGTCAAGGGGGAACCTGATAGGTAGTAGAGGTGGGGATGGACTAGTTCAGGGAAACCATGATATAGATACCTTGGGTACTGCCCCCACCCAGTAACAGTCTATATTAGGGGTCCTATGAAGGGCTATACAGAACCATATTATAAGTATTATCCAACTGTTACTGAGGGGGGGCAGTACCCAACCAATAGTAGTCCCCTATATAATCCCCTATATACCCCCTTTGAGGAGTTTAGACCCTAAACCCTAATTCCTAAACCCTGTAGACCCACAACCCTATAGATACCATGATATAGATACCATACATATACTCACATGGACCCCCTAAGGTCCGGGCCAGCACTTACTCTTGTTGTGTTGATGCTGTTGTTTGCACCCCAGGCACTTCAGTAAGCTCGAAGCCTCAACTCATGAAGTCAAGCGGCTGACATCCCGTTTAGGGTTTAGGGTTTAGGGTAAGACGAAGTAAGCTCAAACCCTCAACTCATGAAGTCAAGCGGCTGACATCCCGTTTAGGGTTTAGGGTAAGAGCACCATTGCTCAAGCGAATCCACAAGGCCTGTGGGGCCCTTCGATGAGGAGTACTGTCCATGTCAGCTCATTAGGCCATCTCTCGAGTGAACCCCAATTCCCAAACTAAAAGCCTACATCCAAAATCCTACACCCCAAGCCATAGGCCCTACAGCTTAAGACGTCGACGCCAAACCCTAAAGCCTCAACCCTGAATCCTGAAACTTTTGAAGAAGGCCTGCAAGCACTGCGCTTCGGCATTTGTTTTGCCATGTGCTGGCCATGGCCCCAGGGTGTACTTCCGGGGAGTTTGGGGCTTAGGGGGTTAAGGGTTTTGGGATTTCGGGATTTAGGGTTTCGGGATTTAGGGTTTAGGGTTTTGGGTTTTGGGTTTAGGGATTTAGGGTTTTGGGCTTAGGGATTTAGGGTTTAGGGGTTTAGGGTTTCGGGTTTAGGGGTTTAGGGTTTGGGTTTAGGGTTTCGGGTTCTGGGCTCAGGATTCAGGGTTTGCGGCTTAGGGCTTAGCGTTTAGAGTTTAAGGTTTAGGGTTCAGGTTATAACGCTCTTATAGCCCAAGTATAACCCTGTGGAAGTGGATTCCATGACCCCTCGTTACCGTGGGGTCCCACAAAGTATGTTTTCAGGTTGAGCTCGGGAGTTGAGGTTGAGTCTTGGGGGAACCAATGTGGAAGCCTAAATAATTACCATTAGGGTTTAGGGCTTAGGGTTATAGTGTGGTCGTGAAAAGTTATCGTGTGAGGTACATCAGGCAAACATCAACCTAATGTTGGTATATACATATATATATATGTATGTACTGAGGTCCCTACATTGCGCAATAGGGAAAACAGGCATGTAAGGTCTGTGGTATCAGAAGCCATATTGCAAGGACCGCTCGAGTTTTTTAGAACGCCCCATGTAAGGCTTGTATGAGCTACTCTAGAGTCAGGGGGGCAAGCACAGGGTCTAGGATCTAAGGTTTACGGTGTAAACCCTGAACACTAAAACGTGTAAAACCTATAAAGTAGTTGCCATTGTCTTTTCCATTATCCCAATATATCCCATATATATCCCCAAAGATCCTCAATATATCCCCTATATCTCCCCTATATACACCCTTTCAAGGTCTAAATTCTATGGCATGGGTCTGCAGTGCTATGGGATGAGGGTTAGTTTATCTAATTTTCGGATATCGGCATGGAAGGGGCATTTGAAACGTAGGGACTTCATGTTAATTTTGGGAAGGGCACCTTGACCTAATCTGGGCCCATCTTTTGTACTGTACGATATTGGCGAGTCCAAGGTATCCAACAGGAAAAGCAGCAAGATGGGAGTCTTGGTGGTGACATCAACACTACCATGCCGTTACCTAGGGCTTCCTGAGCCCTAAGCCGCGACCCGGACCCACCTAGTCCTATCCTAAGACGCATGTTTAGGGTTTTATGGTCTAGGGAACTTACTCAGACGTCAATGAAAGGCGGTTGAGACCTTCCATTCTCCCCATAATATAAGCCTCATGTTAGCCTTATGCAAGGGCAAGTGCCCTGTAATTTCCCACCTGACAAGCTACAGCAATGCAGAAGCCTGCCAACATTATCCCGGCATAATCCTGAATTACATTGCAACATACCAAACAAGAGCTTCTAATTGTTGAGGACTTGACATTAGCCCGTAAGACAGCCAGGTCGCTATGCAGTTTGGTGATGTCCCTAATCCGCACCAGCCCCAGATTCATTGGACAGAGTCATGGATTGGGGTTCAGGTCCCCTGGTAACTACGACTTCCCCCTTTTCTAACCTTAATTAAGGGGCGAACCCAGGGGGGTAGTATAGAGAGGGGGTAGTAGGGGAAGCCATGGCATTCTGGAGGCGTTAGGGTTCAGGGTCGAATTCGGGTGCCCTTATTTCCGAGAATCCCTCGGATTGCGATCTTCTACATGGGATCTCGCTTGTGAAGTGTCAGTAGGTTTCCCTGATACTTCATTGGGGTCCCATAAGCAAGGTTCCGAATTTTGTGACAGCCCATTTGGGGGACGCCAAAGGCAGGATTGTCTTGTCTCCAGCCACTCTGTAAAGACCCTAAGGTCTTGGGAGTTTCCAAAAAATTAGGGGTACCCTCATGGTGTTCTGTCTCCATAATAAGGATTATCGTATTTTGGGGTCTACATTGGGATTCCTCCACTTTGGGGAACTACCCCTTAACCTTCCTAAAGTTGGGCAACTCTGCCAAATTCTGCGAGCAGTGGGCACGGACCATTTGACATGGGAGTTTTCATAGTGAGGGGCCCCCCTTAAGCCCCCCTTAACTATTGACATTCAAAGTAGTGTATAAACGTCATTACATGTAG
>CAJNIZ010012570.1:82582-94830 GCA_905231905.1 Symbiodinium pilosum | reverse complement strand
GCGTCCGTAGCCTTGGTTCTTTTGAAGGAACTTTAGGTCGTCGCTCATATGTGCGGAGATCTTAGGTAGCTATCGGTGAAGTAAGTCTCGAAGCAGGGTGAAACAGCACCTATCGAAATTGCGCGGCTGACAGCTACCCTGAACCATCATAAAATGACGGAAGGACCTCAGTATAGGGTTGCGGGTGAAATCAAATTATCAGCAGTAATGATGGTCGTAAGCTTCTTAGCAGTATTCTGAGCGCAATGCTTCTTTGTCGCCCCAACACTGGGAATCATGATTATCTTAATTGTCATGGTTGTGACTTAGGTATAGACTGCAAGGCACCATGGCGAACGCTTGGATGCTCTGCTTGGACAGGGTGAACCAAACAACATGTTCTAGAATGCTGGGAGAGCGGATCTGTTTCCAAGGAGCGGCAATCATCGCAATGCCACAGGGGCAGAAAATACACGCCGCAGCAGCAGCAGCAGCAAAAAAAAAAACAAGGCTGACAGTCAGACAGTAGGCAGTAGTAGCAGCAGGAGGGCAATGGAGGCGATGGCGGCGGGAGCGGCGGTGCTGGTGACGGTGGTGGGGGTGGTGGCGGTGGAGATGGCGGTGGCGGCGGAACCAGCAACGGCAGCACCAGAAGCCAGAAGCAATGGGCCTGTGTGCCAAAGTGCTGCAAATGGCAAGATGAGCAGGCCGAACAGGTTCTGACTCGCATGGGCCAGGCGGTTGTCAGTCGGGAAGCTCCGACGCCGTACCATCAACAGCCTTACGGGTTCAGGATTTATAGTTTAGGACTAGTTTGGAAGGGGGGAAATGGAAAGTACTATTAAAGACTGGATTAGGCTCCCACCCACCAATCATGACCACAGGGGATAATTGAAATTATACGAGAGTTCCCGCACATTCCTTTTATGCCGCTGTTTCCTGGCCTAACCCAAACTATATCCCAACGGAAGTGACTCATGGTACCCCCATAATCCCTCATAATTAACAGTTTAGGGTTTAGGGTTTCAGAACAATACGCCATGGCGGTGTGTATTTGTGGGCTTCAGATTTCAGCAGAGTCCACGGGTAAGGGTGCCTTAGTATGAGTCAGGGGTCCTCAAGGACGTGCTCTTGCCTAAGCCCTAAACCTATTGAGAAACCTACAGGGGCTACCACACGATCCAGTGCCCCGTGTTGAAAGAAGCCCAAGGCCTAAAGCCTACCCAAATCCTAGGCCCGAAAGCTGACATCCCCAAACCCTAAACCCTTAACCCCAATGCCCTCAACCCTTAACCCCCCTGAACCCTTAACCCTTATGATTAACCCCTACACCCTAAACCCTTGAACCCTTAACCCTTATGATCCAGTCTATCCTTCCCAGCAGCTTAGGAAGTCTGGAGTGGAGGTCCAGCTGACGAGCAAGCATTTGAAAAATCAGCGCTATGGGATGCATCGGGGTAAACCTTGCCAGGCTGGTTTTGGGCTGTACAAGGTTCTATGGGGTTCTAGAAGGTTCTATAGGGATCTATAGGGTTGTAGGGTTGGTTTAGAGCTTAGGGCTTAGAGTTGATGAAGAATGTACTGAAACATGACATGGAAACTGGAGGCTTCTAAGGACTCATAAGGAATAGCAGGGAATGGAGAAGAAGTGGAAACTACAATTTGGGGTTACAGTCCCCCTTGATAGAACATGGGGTATATGGGAACCTTAGTATAATATGCCCTACTTTAGGGGGGACTATAGGCTTGGGGTTAAGAATGGAGGATCAGAACGGAAAATCAAATGGAGCACAACTGCAAGCTGGGTATGTATGTGGAAAAGGGTAGCTTGTTGGGTTTAGGGTTTAGGGGAAAGAAAATGGAGACTGCCTGTTGAGGGAATGATAATTTGGACACAGGATTCTCTATTTGCTGTGGTACCCTCCCCACAATCTTGTTCCAGCTATCTATTGGTCGCGAGGGGGGATAACACGCAAAAATGAAACACTGCTTGCAGGACAACCCCCCATAACCCGTTAGAATCGCAATAGCCCCCTCCCCACATATGCACAATGTTCAGCCCATGCTCCATTATCTTTTGATTTGTTCCTCCATAAGTTCAAGAACCTACCCCAAACCCTAAATCTAAATCCTAAAACCTAAATCCTAAACCCTAAATCCTAAATCCCAAAACCTAAATCCTAAACCCTAAATCCTAAAGCCCAACTCCTAATCTGAGAACTAGAGTCAGGACATTCCTACGGCTTCGGATATAATTTGGGGTTGAGGGTTTAGGATTTATGGCTTTAGGTTTAGGGTTTAGGGTTTGTAGGTCCTTCTTCTTCAACTTCTGAGACTGTTGTGGGTTTAGGGTTTAGGATTAGGATGCAGAGCATCAACGTTAGCATCGTCTTCAGCAAGGTGTAATGGTGTATAATTAAGCTGTAGCTGGGGTTCTAACGGGGCTATAGGGGTTTATATTATGGTTACATTGCGATACTTTGCCCTAAACCCCCAAACCTGAATCACGTGGAAAAGATAAGGGAACCTGCATGCTCTGATGCAAGCGCGGCACATTACCATCACCAAGAAGTTCATCTTCAGCAGCTTCAGTTCCTGCAATCCCCTAGACCTATAATAATCAACTATGACATTTAATTTGGGTTTAGGGTTTAGGGTTTAGGGTCTACTAAAAATATTGAAAAAAACATTCCTACGTGGATAGGAGGTTCATCTAGAGGATCCATTGGCCGCAGCAGCCGCTGGTCCAGAGGCCCGAAGAGGCCACCAATAACTGCGGCCCCCTGCGGGTGGCAATCTCCACAGATATCAGCATGGCATGTTGGGCAGTGCCTCAGCCAGCAAAAACAAAATATAGTAATGAAAGTAATAAAAATCAGAACAACAATAATCCCTAAGGGTCCAACAACCCAAATAATAGGGTTTTAGGGCCCAAATACTATAACATTAATGGTATTTGGGCCCTAAAGCCCTATTATTTGGGTCCTTGAACCCTTAGGGAATGATTGTAGATATACCTCCTTGAGCTCCTACAAATGGCAACAGTGCTCTGCAGTGGCGTGGCCATCTGTGAGCGCCGCGGTTCTCACTGCTGCATTGACATACATCCTTGGTTCTTGTTGAAATACAATTAAAAAATCTTTTATATTTTATATTGGGACAAGGTATCCTTAAAAATGTAAAATTTTGTTCTACAAGAGCCCAGCATCGTGGTGTCGGCATTTCCAGCCTGCTTCTTGGTCCCTGTCGGTCCAGTGCATATCCCTCTTGCAGTCTGTGCAGTAGGGGCCGAAAGCCTGGCGCATGCCATGGCTTCTCATGTTGCTCCGTGCGGAGCACGTTCGTGCAAAACAGTGGCAGAACCCAGCCCGCTTAGCAAACAGGAACCTCTACTGCTCTACGATGCTCTACGATGCTCTACGCAATTGACCAGGCCTTTGATTTGTCGTCTTCCTCCACGATCACTGGGTCTTTGAATGGAAAACCCTTCCAAATGTAAGGGAGGCCAAGGACAGCTCCGTCCAACAAGAAAATGAAGGCAACAAGCCGTCCGAGTCCTGGCTTGTCCAAGCTACCCGGTCCCCACTCTCAACTTCTCGCAGTCTGCACGCGTGGAACCTAAACCTTGAATAGTAGCTTCCATTATTCCAATACAACCCCTATATAACCGCCATAATCATAATTCACTTTATAACCCCTACATCCCCAAAGCCTGTCGTATGTTCATGTGCTTCACTGAAGTCGGAGTCCTCGAAGGAAGCCACAGCAACACGAGCACAAGCTGCAACCGCGAGAGGGAGGATCTTCATCATCATCCGACTGACGAATAATCTCTACCTGGACCCCAAATGTAGGTAAAATAATAGCCCAAACACCCTAGAAATAGCACAAAAGGTCATCATTCTACATACTTTTGCGGTTCAGGTACTTGCACATGTATCACATAAGCCTCAGAGTCACAGAACAGCACTGCAGCAGATCAGACATGCCCGTGTCTCAGTGCACTGCAGTTTCTTACCGGTTCTTAGCAGGGGAAGAAGGGAATATAATCCCCACAAAAACCCTATTATATATACATATAATGCTATATTATACCCCTATGTTCCCTTACTCCCTACTATCAGAACCAGTAAGGTTTCCGGTGGCTCAGAAGCTGACGACCAGTGGTACAATAAACAGCATCAGGATCTCGACGAAGGGAGCCACCACAAAGAGTCCGCCCAGCCATGCATAGAATACTTCTCGTCGCCTGGGTTTAGGGTTTAGGGTTTAACCTGCAATCACCCAACCAACCAACAACTGGGAACCGCTGGAACGCCGTGACCTCGAAATTTGCCAAGGCGCTGCTGAAAGTTGAGCTTGGACCTCGCACAAAAGAGCGTCCCGGTGCAACAGGTCAGGTCGTCAGGCGCACACGATCGAACGACCCGACAGGCCTTGGACTGGCGGCGTTGACACGCGCAAAGGAATGCTACAACTTGCTATGCTGTCACCGTTCCACGGCAACACTCTTCCTTCTAGCCAACCCTCGGACAGTAGCAGTAGCAAGTATCAGCTGATGAAAGTAGTAACTCGGACACTGACACTTTCACTGCACGACGCGAGACTTGCAACCCTAAACCCTAAACCAGCCCAAGTGCCTGATAATCCCAAAAGATGTCGCAGCCGCTGGAATCATCCCATTCTCTGGGTACTGTTTGCTCCCACTCAGGGAGAAAGGAGAAGGCCAAGTAGGAAAACATCCCGATGGTGGCAATAATGTCAATGAACATGGCTGTGAAGTGCTCTACAAACCTCAGGCCACATTACCCTAAGAAAAAAAGCCATAAATACAACGAATCCCATACACCAAAAAGTGTAAGCCCGATCCCTATAATATTCCTATATAACCCCTATATCCCCCTTTAAAGGATCCCTAACATTGATCCAGAAACTGTCGCAGGATCATGCTGCGGAAGTTCCAAGTCCTGCCATTCTTGACTATCTGGACCAGCAAAAGTATGTAGAATTATGTGAGCTTCAGTCTAAACTGCTTAAAAGGGGTTATATAGGGGATGATCTAGGGGACTATTATCGAGGTTATTAAGGGGGATACTAGGAGTTTAGACTATAGCTCGTGTAGACTAAAGATCCTCTTAGGTTCGGGTTGTGGGGTTGAGGCCACTACATACCCTACTGTAAGGCGTTGATGTATGCGGCCATGTTAAACACCACAGACTGCTGCTTTCTGCAGGGGCACTTTGCAATTCGATACGCGAAGGCTTTGCAAAGCTCGCCAGTCGCCACGTTAAGCGTCAGTGCCAGCAGAATGTCGCAGCCAATCCTTGAATATTGCGCAGGTACCGTTGGACTAAAAACACGGTTGTGTTGAATGCCTATTGGTTCATGTATTTATAGAAACCTAACTTCCTAATCGCCCTGAACCCTAGCCCCAAAAGCCTAAAACATTTGACCACAACCCAGAATCATAGACAGCACGCCGGCGAAGCCATGCTTGTTTGATGGATCGTGGCATCCGAGCTTGTAGCAGTCGCCCCATTCATAGATCCTTAACTGCATGATGCTTGATGCTGCTTTCGCAGTATTACTACGATTACTACCATTACTGCTATTACTACTATTACTATTACTACTCTCGCTAGTATTACTACTGTTTCTACATCTGATATTGTTACTATTAGTACTGTCATTAATACTATTGCTACCACTACTATTATTCCTTGTACTACTGTTATTACTATGAATACAGTTCTGCTGGCATGACTAATGCTTGCTAGTATTGCAGTGATCACTCTTATTTCTCACATTACTACTCTTGTTCTTACTACGTGGTAGCTGCATGATGCTTTCTGGAGCCCCAATTCGGGGAGGAAGCCAAAGACAGGCCAGATGCATCAAGGGGTAACAGATGCAACGACACCACCATGCAGTCAATGACTTGCAGTTTTGTTGACTCGGAGAATGTGATGGTGCTGCTGTAGAATTCTCTCAACAAATAGTAAGGTCATGGCGGATTTCTGCTATAAGCATACAAGGGACTGTAGTCTCCTTAGACCTAGAATAAGAAATATGCTTATTGATTCCTCAGGGCTGCAGTGCAATAAAAACATAAACAATCCTAAGGAGACTACAGGGGATACAAGGGGATGACGGCAGTATGTAGGCCTCTGGAGTCATGCAGCTGCTGCCTGTGTCAGGCATCCTCGCAACCACGGATGCCGAAATCTTTTACGGCCTTATCCACCCTATGCACCAGGACTTTTACATTTTTTGGGGGGGGATTAGGTTGTACAGTTAGGGACCCTAGGTCGTACAAGATTTCGTCCATCCACAGTGCGAAAGGTGCCACATTTTGCGTTGACAGGTATCGGCCGGCAGAGGTGATGTGATGCTCCACCTCAAACCCTGAACTGAAAATGACAAGGTGCCTTAAACTCGGCATACTCGACCGTAGACCCTAAACCCAATCCCCATAAACCCTTCTCTGTGGGACCCTGGGTTTACTGATGGGTTAGGTAAGCTGCGGATGAAGGACTTCAATGGGGTTACAACAGACTTCTGAAGTAGATATAGTATATTGCCAAACTCTCGGATACCCTCGAGGTAATCCCGGAACCCTTGCAACTCATGTGAGCTATAATCTAAACTCCTAATATCCCCCCAAAAAATCATCCCTGTGATAGTGCCCCATATAATTCCCTATATAACCCCCCTAAGGAGTTTAGACTATGGCTTATGTTGTCCCTACTAACCCCCCAACCTTAGCAACTGCGAGCCAGGTTGCAATGAGAACTTTAGCTCCATGGTGACCAGGAGGAAGAGTCCGGCAAGAACGAGGCAAAGAAGGCTTCCCAGAACTGCACAGGCGGTTTAAGCGTTTTAAGATTTAGCACATGGCCCAAGTACTACTAGTGAGGGGAACAGGGATTAGAGACTTTGTAGGCGTTGTTGTATAGGGATTATATGAGACATGTATAGGCATTTTAGGACTTAGGGCGTTAGGCACTAAGCTTTTTCACTACCGACCTACCTTTTTAAAGTCACGCGAGAGTTGTCCGGTCCTAATTTCAAGGTTTTAGGCTTTACGATAACTCTTCGTGGGGTAGAAGTGAGAGCCCAATTGCAGGCCTCGGGCAGCTACCCAACTACGGGGTCCAAGAGTTGATCACAAAGATTTTGGGGCTTAGGATACTCAAAACCCAACCCCCCACGGCTAGACCTTCTGACCCCTTCCTGTTTGGCAAGCTTGAAAGCTGGACAGCTAGCCGTTTAGGCGCAAAATGTGATGATCAGTACTATGGCACCTCCAGAACAGGGGCCCCTAGTTTGTTGAAAGCCCCGATAGCGTGAAAGCTCTATTCCAAGGATCTCGAGAAGCTGCGTTGCTGGTGAGGAACTTAGGTTACCATCATAAGGAGATACAGTACATCTTGCGATTTCCTGACTATGGTAACTTAATCTAGGATCCCCAGTTACCTAGAGCCAAAAAGGTCTCATATTTGAGTTTTGAATGTAGATTCCTTTAAGAGGAACTCAGGAACCCAAGAATGGAAAAAAAAACGCTTACTCAACATGGCTGCAACTCAAGTTTGCACACAGCAACCCAACAAGCATAAGAACCCATACTGTGCCTGTGAGGAAGACACACCAAATCAGCCACGGCTTGTGATAGGCCGTCTTCTTGAAATCCGGATTCTGAGTCCTGGGCTTCTCCGGCTGAGGATTTTAGGGTTTAGGGTTTAGGGCATAGGGTTTGGGGTTTGGGGCTACCAGAACCTGAACCACAGTTGTAGGCCAACCGCAGGTCCCCGGAAAGTTGGCGAACCTCATCTCGGACTTTAAATAAGTGGATTTGGGGTATGTCATGCCCCAAAACAAGGATCCTACAACTATCAGATGACTTCTGTAGGGTCATTATTAGGGGGGTAGGCTTGTGACTCGAGAGGATTTGCCCATCTGTATGGTTGTTACATCCTACTTCCAGCCCAAAAGATCATAGCAAACTGCCGCTTTAGACAGGACCATGTGAGTTCTCTCGGGGGTGGCCGGACTTCACCCCAAACCCGAAACCCAAAACCCTAAAGTCATCTTTCAACTGCAACTTTCTACCCCAAGTAGGATTCCAAAAATGTTTGCTTACAGCGCCCCCACAAGGCCTAAACCCCCTCAACCCTCTGAAACATAAACCCTGAACCTCAAAGAGTATCCTGGTAGTAAAACGTTACTATAGCAACTACTGGTACGACGACTACCAGTCTCAATATGGTTCATATCATCATTTCGTTTCCTGTCATTGTTACTGCTAGTCATAATTATTGCCAGTGAGAACTGAACTGGGTGGTACTTTAGAGGCCCCCTCTTTTTAATGAATAGGTTCCCTTTACCAGCCATAGGGGAGAGTATACTTATCCCAAAAAGTGCTTAGATAACCCTAGACCCTGCCCTAAACCCTGAACCCTAAAACCCTAAACGCGCCATGGCGCAGGTTGACCATGGAAGCAAATTCGCTTCCTGCACCTGTTTGTGACATGATCCTTCGCAACATCTGCCTCTTCCTGGGATCAAGGGCTTGGGGTGTAGGGTTTAGGGTTTAGGGCTTAGGATTTAAGGCTTAGGGTTTAAGTTTTTTGGACACCGCGTTTAGGGTTTGGGGCTGAGGGCTTACGGACCCCTAAGCTCATGACCTCATGCATTCCTTGCATAATGCTGATGTACACCCCATACCTCATTCCGGGAGCAACGGAATGTTGATCTGAGATCAGGTTTAGACTAATGAATGTACGAAGTATGTCACATCAACATTCACCCTAAACACTGAACCCCAAGCCCTAAACCCTAACCAGGGCCGAGGCTTAGGGCTTTCGAGGTGCTTGGGCCTTATGCCTCAGGGCTCACCATGGCATTTAGCACCCCTACAAAACGTTAAGTTCTAGGTACCTGTAAAAGGAGTATTACAGGGCCTAGGGGTCTAAGGTCCCAGCTTAGTGCCAGGAAGGGTTTGGAGGCTTAGGGTTCTGGGGTAGAGCTTAGCGCGAGTGCAAGTAGATAGGTCGCATAAGAGCTTTCAGAAGCAAATGCATGAAGCTGCTTTATCTACAAGGTTTACAAACTAGAGCTGTTGTTTTCGTTAAGCCCTAAACCTTAAACCCTGAACTCTGAACCGCGTGGAGGCGGCAGCTTTGGCTTGATCTGGCTAGCAGAGCCCCTGTTCAACTTCTAGCCTAATCCTACTTGACACTGAAGGGTGTGTCAAATCGTTTCCCAGACCCCAACAGCAGAGATCATTCGCTAGCTTGACCAACAGAATGATCGCGCTCATTCTGAGCTGTTTCTGACCTGAAGTTGAAGTCTATGGTCCCCCTTAGGTAGATAGAATATTGTGTATATGGGGGGTCTCATTATAGTATACCCAAAGCCATATTCTATCTACTTAAGGGGGACCATAGATTTCAACTTCAATGGACGAGGCTCGTTATTGCGACCTTGTTAAGGTCGGCGACCCAAGTCTTGCTCTCTCCAGCCTCATAGGACTGAACAAACTCACGTCGATGTCGAGCTCGCGCAATCATCACAATGGCCCAGAGCATCACAACCACCTGATCAAGAGATAGACTGTCGGAATCTACTACTGACCTAGACGGATGTGATATGGGGGCTGTTGTGGGGTTCTCCTGGAAATAATATATAGATTACCAAGCGGGTTTATTCCCCCATCACACGAAGCCAATTAAGCATGCATATGATAATTGCACAACCAAAAAATACACATTAAAGCAGGAGTGAACAGCGACCGCTACGACAGCCACACGATCTCCGGTATCAAGCCCCCCGCGTGGCGTGCAAGAACCCCTGAAATGTCCATTGCTGCTACGTTCCGTAGGGATCAAGCAGCAATGGGTCCTATAGCGATATTATGTTCGTGTTGGTAGACACAATAACAATACTAATACTACTACTGGTAATAATACAATTGCAATAGTCATCAGAAGAATTGTAGTTATTTATTAATACGACAGAAACTCTGAATTCCCAGCCTGGAGCGTGTAGAACTCCCAACTGGATGCATCCAAGCGCTCAGCCTCCTCTTCGACGATGAAGGCGAAGGGTACACACACAGCAAGCCTAAGAAGACGTGTCGCAAGGGAAGCAATAACAAGTCTTCTTTCTGGTTCGTAGCAGGGAATATGGGAATATATGGTATAGGGATTATCTAGGGATTATATTCCCGTATTTCCCGGCTACGAAGCAGTAAGTCACGGAAGTAGTGAAGAATGGGGTGTCCTGTATGACTTCTCTACAGCCTTTCTTTCGTGGCTATGATTTGTTTTAGAAGACAACATGTTTACCTAACAATGACCCAGGAACAAAGGCCAAATGCCTTGCGTGTACTGGTTCATCCATGCCAGAACGTAGGACGTTGATGGAGCATACTGCTCCTTCACGTGGCGCTGCTGCTCCAGCAGGCAAAACGGCGTCAGGATGCGGAGGCTGCGAAGGAGTCGCCAGAACCAACTGGGCGCGCACAACTCAATGCAACGACCGCTATCAATGTGTCTGAAGGGTGACAAACACCTGCGAAAGCAACAGGTCCAACTCAGCAACGCTAGCAACTATAGAAGCAAACGACAGCACCAAAAAATATACAGCAGCAGCACGAACGGGCAGCAAAGTGGCTACTCGCCCCCAACTTCTTTTCAAATTTGCAACTTGCGACGATCAGCTATTGAGGACTCTGCTTGGCATGTGTGCTGTTGTGAAATGAGTTCCAAAAAGCTTAAACGCGTGGGATTACATTAGATTTGTGTCTATATCAGGGCCTCAAGTCGGTCATTCTTGCTGGCGAGGCACCATTCGGTATCACTCATCACCTGTGAGTCTGGTAGGGCGCCTACAAAAATGGGAATAGGGTCTTGGGGGCATACCATGCTATAGCTTGTTAAGGATTACAAAGGAAAACGTTGGTAATTCTTCAGGCTTCTACTCATTACTTGCGTGAGTGCATGAGGAACATAGGCAGAAGATGTTTGCGCAAGGGTCGGAAAAGCCAGTTAGGCTAAACAAGGAGAAGCATGGAAATGTTCAAGGACTTGTCTTTGTGTACCTCAGCTGATGTAGAATGCTTGTTAGATGGTCTTGCAAAGCGGGCCACAACTTATCTGAGAATCCCGCATAGAAAGTGAGGCGGACCGAAGTACGGCTGTTTTCTCCATATTCTTACTACAGTCTTGATGAGCCATACTTGGAACTCTAGTATCCGGCTTAACGACCCTTATAATCCTCCCCTATATAATCCCCTGTAGAGCCGCCCTAAAAGGAGTGAAAAACTACAGCTCATATGGCAAACTGAAAAATCCCTATTCAAGGGGACTACTCACATAGAAGCTCCGCCTGGCATACCAGAAGGGCTGCAGCCACATCCTCGGATGAGCAAAAATTGAAACCAAACCTACGGGTTTTGGATTTAGGGTTTAGGGTTGCTACTTGATGACGTTTCCCAAAACGGGGAGCGCATTTGGGGCGCTAGGGATATGGCATTTCTACATATATACATATATATATATATACGCGCCGTACACATAGATTAAGGAGGTCCCCCTCGAACACTGTACAAGGCTTTTCCCTCAGCAATCACCCTAAACCGTGATTTGACAGACTCCACATGGCACTTTTTTCAGAACAACAAGAGCATACAGGTCAGGGGTTCCTCTTGGGGATTATGGAGGGCTTTCAACGGGGAATGCTATCGTCCTTGTATAGGGCCCCCAAATCCGAACATTTGGGAACCCCATTTTGAGAGCGCCCTGAACCCGTAACCCACGCACCGCAGACCCCTGAACCACAACCCCCCAAAGCGCTAGAACCCTACACTATATGTCCCTATACTCCGTGCACCCTAAATCCCTAAACTCCTACTTGTGGCCCACATTACCTAAAGTTTATTCATACGTGCCCTCTAAATAATTAGTAAGCACAACCCCTAAAACTGTAAGTAATTGGAGTGACAAAGGCCCTATCAATCCCCATTTAACCCCGGATTCCATTTCATTTCCATTTGCTTCTCCACTGGACTCTCCATTGTTGGAAGGCAATATCCATGAAGCATAACCCATAAACCCCAAATCCTCCTTATATGATCCTCTGGGTTGAGGCGTGAGTCGGGAAAAAGAAAAGGCGTGAGTCAGGAAAAAGAGGCGTGAGTCGGGAAACAGGGAAAGCGTGAGTCGGGAAAAAGCGGCGTGAGTCAGGAAAAAGGGAGGCGTGAGTCGGGA
>CAJNIZ010012570.1:42312-71702 GCA_905231905.1 Symbiodinium pilosum | reverse complement strand
GGTTTAGGGTTTAGGGTGTACGGATGACAGGGGATAATGTTTGGTCATCATTCAAGCGTCGACAGTCCTGCGTCGGAGAAAGAGTCCAAGAACTGTGCAGTCAGCTAAGTCAGCGTATTTGCAGGCTGGGTTGATGCCTGGGCCTGTGACAGGTGGACCTTCATGGAAGGAGACACATCTTCACTGAACAGCAAAGGACCAACGTAGAAACCTACAATTGCAAAATGAAGCAGGCCAAACTTTTCTTCCCCATCGTCACCCAAGAGCCCTCGGCAGAAACTTACCGTTGAAAGTAAGAAAGCCAGTAGCAGCAACAGCAGGACCTGTATATATTGTAATACCGAGCAGAATGGCAACTGTAGCATCTCCAGCAACCATGGAGGTCCCTCAAGACCACGCATCTTCAGTCTTTAGTACTCATGAAACGGCACTTCCCTAAACCCTAAACCCAAATGGCAAAGTCACAACTCTGTGAGCTCATGTGAAAAACGTCAGAAGCAACGAACTTCTCTCTGTAGGGGTTTAGGGTTTAGGGGTTTAGGGGTTTAGTGGTTTAGGGGTTTAGGGTTAGGAGCTCTCCACCAAATAAGACTATCACCTTCCGCAGGATGCCGAACACCAAAGCCAGAAACTAGAATTTGATGGTCATGCGGGAGGGTTCTCCTGGAACAAGAAGCACTAGCAACGCTACTGACATGGTAGTTTCCCAAAATAAGGGGACCCCAATATAGACCCCAATATGCTATAGTCCTCGCTGTTGAGACCCCCAAAACTGTACCCCTAATTTTGGGAAACCCTGATATCCCTCGCATCCTTAGTCAGTAAAACCATGGCCTGCACAGTCCTAAACACTCATCCTGACAACCACGAGAGGAATTCTCACGAATTCCGCGCACAACCCGACGCCCTGCAATCCCCACAAAGACTCCTACACCCTGAAACCTAATCCCGACATATCCCTCCATCAGACCCTGATTCTTAACTCCCAAACCCAGCACCCGAAACCCTAAACATTATGCCCTAGACCCTAAACTCTAAACGCTAAGCCTAACCTTAAACACTAAGCCACGGGCCTTGAACCTCCAAAGCGTAACCCTCTCAGAGCACCTAAAGAACTCCAAAAATTACACCCCAATAATCCCAAATCATCCAATGTAGATCCCTAAACCCAAAACCTAAACCCTGAACCTTAAACCCTAAGCCCTAAACCCTAAATCCCCTAAAGCCCTACAGCCCCAGCCCTAAACCCGAAGCCCTAAGCCCTTAACACTGGGCTCCCGCCTCAGTATTGGCCTCCGCTCTACAGAGACATCCGTGGCCTGAAGCTCTCCCCAGCCCCAGGGAAAGCGGACGCGAACCATGCCGCGGTCATCTGCCTGGTTTTGGGTGTAGGGTTTGAGGTTTAGGGTTTAGAATTTGGGATTTAGGGTGTATGGGGTCTAGGACTTGGGTGTTTATGCCTTGGGGTTAAGTGCTTAGGGTCGTTGGGAAAATCTGTTGAGGTACAGGCACGAAGACTCCTGAGCGAATCTAAGCTAGGCAATTAAATTATGTCCTCATCGTATGCCCATTTTATCCTGTTGTTAGCCCTTGATAAGTAGGTTCCCTGGCCCATTAGTAACCCTAGGGCCGACAAGCCCTCATTCCGTAAACCCTAAACCCTAGACGGTAATTTCCATTTCATTTTCCAGTATCCCAATATAACCTAACCCCAATATAACCCTATATACCCCTAGATAACCCTAAATCGTAGTTTCCATTTTATTCTCCATTATCCCAATATGACCCCAATATAGCCCACATCCCCTAATTCATGTGCAATCACCCTGTAACCCTAAACCCTAAACCCTAAAACCCTAAACCCTAAAACCCTTAAGAGTCCATGGCATCAGGCTTAGCATTCGACTAAGTGATACATGAGCCTCAAGAGATTTTTTGGGGGGGTCCTGGGTAGGGGCTTACAAAGAGGCGATTTGGGTTTGGAGTTTAAGGTTTGGGGTCTAGGGTGATTTGGAGCCATGATCACGTGGAGCATCTTTGAGAGCAACTCTCCTCGCATGGGGCCTCAGAACCAAGCGCCAGAAGATCAATCGAAATGAAGAAGGGTCGGTGTGCAGGTTTTAAGGCTCGCGAAATAGACTTTGTAGAGCTTTGGAATTTGGGTTTCTGACTCTCAGTTGTAGGAATTAACCCTAAACTTTAAGCGCTCGGCAGTCGGACTGAGGCTTCGGTTTTGGGGCTTTGGAGGACTCTAACAACTTGTCATGCCTTTTGTGTTGGAAACGCCGCGTAGGATTTCGGTCTTCAGATGACAAAAAGTGGCGAGGGATTTCAAGACTTAGGAGTCACGGGGTCAGAAGGGCTCCTGTGACTCGCACCCTGGTAGCTCGGACCCTGCGCCCTAAAGCCTAACCCTAAACCGCGTTTCCATTGCAAAACATCCGAATTGCGAAGAGGAACCTGTTTTGAAACTCGCCATCCTTAGAGTTGTGGACATGGAAGGCTGCATAATCTTCATGGTAACACGGGATATCACGAAATATCCCCCAAGGCTGACCCCTAAACCCTGAAGCCTAAGCCCCCCAAACTCTATAAGCCTTAAGCCCAGACATCATGCCTCAATGTTAGCTCTCTCGGGATCTGTCAATTGTAATCATGCATTTACCCCTCACACTGCTATTACTGTCACGACATATATTCATCGCTATCACTGGGTGGTACTTCGAACGCCCCGAAACAATTCATGAATAGGTTCCCTTATAAGATAGTAAGGGAAGTTACAGCAAAAATCATCCCAAAGAGCGACTGAACCCTAAACCCTAAACCTGGTATCACGTTTAGGTATTGGGCTTTCGGCGCCTTTAAAAGCCTACCCGTCCACTTCCGATTGAATAGAAAAAATCTCTTGCGCGGTTGAGAAGAGGCATGTCCAAAGGTTCGTACAAGGTTTTGAGGGGCCCAGGTCAAAATATTCTAGTGCCACTGCATTGTCTGAAGGATGTTCTGTAGGTAATCCCAAAGTCTACAACATAAACCGTGCGTGCTGCTTCGGGTGCCGATCAAAGAGCCTAGACTTTGTTGCTGACTAGTTGCTGAGTCACACAAACATGAAGAGGTAGGGCTAGAGGGCTCATAGTCAGGCTGAACCATAATGCCTAAGCCTCGACGACCATCCTCAAATCCCAAGCTTCAAACTCAAAGCTCTAAGCGCTACAAACCAAGGCTCAAGGAACAGATCTGAATCCGAGCCGAAAATCCCATGAGCCCTACGCCTACTCAACCCTAAGCCTTAAACTTAAGCCCCAAACCCTAAACAACAAGAGCCAACGTCAGGAACACAGCCTCACCCTCGAGGATCCCCACACCTGTTTCTGGGGCGCATTGGGGTGGGTCGGGGTTTTGAGCTTTAGGGTTGCGGGTTAGTGTAGGGTTTAGGATTTAGGGTTGCTTGTTAGGGGCTTAAGGGTTTAGGGCCATTGGGGTTTAGGTCTCAAAGAGCCCTCACACATGCAAAGCTCCCCCTGCCCAAGGCTCAAACATTCCCAGTGTTCTGCAGTTGTACAACGTGGGGGGAGGACATTTGAATACAATGTAGGGATTAGGGTTTAGGGTTTAGGGGGGACGTTACTATTCCTGATGGGGTTGTTGCGACTGCGGATGGCTTGCCATTCTACTATCGTTGCAAAGATCATCGCCATGTTGGGGTTCAGGGTCAGGGGGAAATCGGCTGTATCCGGACACTGAAGCACAGTGGCAAAGCTTTTTGAGGGCTCGACGTGCGCGCAGGCTCACTTGAACATCTGCGCTCATGGAAGTGATAAACTGACGACAGTTCTCTTGGACATTACTGGAATCATAGGTCGTTCAAAGCTTGCAGAAATTGGAGCCCGCGTCTGCCCGGCAGCGCTTTCCATCTCTAATCCGACTTAGATGGACCCTCCAATTTTTGGAAGCCCTTCATTCGAAGCTGCACGGCTATGCCTAACAGATCCTCGGCGAAGCTGCCATTCTGGTACAAGAGCTGGAGGCTTCCAACGAATTGCAAAGGTCAAGCCCGCAAAGGCGGCCCTTTGAAGGCTCACGACTTCAGGATTCATCTTTGATTTCAGGTTCGCATGGACCAGGACTAAGTCCTTAAATGCTCTCTGGGTACAATGTGAACAGTTGGGCTTATGCTTTTGAGGCTGAATTACCTGATCCGTGCTTTGGGCACACTGCTTTAAAGCCGAAGTGCCTGAGCACAGCTCACTGCAGAGCTTGTTGAACTTCACTAGATTGCTGGCTCAGATATTGAAAGTGCAATGGAAGAATCGACTTCAAACAATTGCTAGTACAAGCGCAGCAAGCGTCCAGCGAACTTCTGACAAGAGGCACTTGAGACCTCTCATCTACGCCTCAGAAAAAGGCCACAGGCACACAACAATTTCAAGCTGAGGTGCTTGAGCAGACCTGCACTGCAAACTAGCATTTGCTGAGCCTTTGCAAGTGCAGACTTGAAACAAACTTGCCGTGCCCATGGATGACTGCGACCTCACAGCAGAACGGACTGGCCCCTGTAGCCAGTCACGATCTGAGGTGGGGGCATCTCGGACTTCAGCTGCACCAAGGCGGCCACAACCGAGTCGGGAAGCTGTTGCATGCAGCAGTCGATTAGCTGCAGCAAGGGCATGCGTGACACGGACTGGGCGAGCTCGCGCATCAACTTCGACTGAGGTGGCTTCAATTGAGGCTGTACCATCTCCGCCTGGAGCAATTCGATGATGTGCACCACCTAAGCCAAGAAACAGCAAACAAAAAGTCTCCCCGACCCACTTTTTGGGATTCTACCCGCATTCCACATTCTCCGCTTTTTGGCTTGCCGGGCCTTGGGCTTCAAACCTGCGACTGCTGCCCGCCTCTTGAAGACCGGTAGAAAGATGAGATGGCCAGGCGCTCCTTGCAGGAAGTTTAGGGTTTAGGGTTTAGGGTTTACTTTCCTCTCAGGATATAGATTGCTCCTATCCAGCCATTGATGAGAGAACTCATCCCCTCCACCTAGTACACAACCCTCTCCCCGCCCCAAATTCGGTGTACTATACCATAATATGTAGGGAACATTTTAGATTAGGGGGTGGGGGGATTTGATTTCTATTTAATCATCACCCTTCAACAAGGCCTGTCAACCCGGCAGCCTTTGGGCCTTGAACGTGGAATAACAACTTTTAGCAGGCAATGTAGATGCAATATGCATACAGACATATATACAGATCCTTATTTCCCCAATACGGAGATGGAAAGGCTTGTTTTTGTTTGATGCCTTTTCTGTGCACGTAGGGTTGATGTATTTTAGCGCCGCTCGATGTATTGCACAAGTCGATGATGGGCCTACAAGTATGGACTCCGATTCTCCTGATCACTCAGTTGGCCCAAGAGATGGCGCTGCTTTTTGTCGGGTTTGATGACACCGGAATGAGGAAGGTGGCAGTAGCGGCAACCTTTCTGGTGGTTAGTAGGGAATAAGGGGATATGTTATATTGGAGTTATACAGGGATGATATTCCCTTATTCTCTACTAACCACCAGTAAGCAACTGCTTCCCAATGGGCACACTCCGCCCTTCACGGTGTGGACACGAGGGCGAAGGCATAGCTCGGGATGTCCAAATGTGCCCCAGTTCACCTTACTGGTGTTTATGGTTTAGGGTCTAGGGTTTAGGGGAATATAACCCGATATGTATCTATATATGTATATCTATGTATCTATTTGCCTATTTATGTATACATATATATATATACCTTACTGACCACCAGTAAGTCACTGGAACTCCAACTGCCATGTGCTCCAGTCCCGGCGGTGGGCCTGTGGCCACACCCACGGCGAAGAAACCGACATTGCTCTGACTCATCGTCGGCCACGCTTGGATACAAGCGCTGGCTGTGCAGCACTGGCTGAATAGAACTCCAATATTCCTGGCAACCAAGATTCATCAGAGCTGGAGAGGCAACAACGCATGTGATCATTCCCCTCATGCTCAGTTGTACTGGGGTTCAGGGGTTAGGGTTTAGGGTTTAGATGAGGGCTGATCTGGGAAGCTACATTAGGATACAAAGGCGTTATCGATCATCATAACTGCGAGAGACTACAGAATATCACCTGGTTGTAACATAGGTTTCCTTACCTAGCACATACACGACCACCCCCCCTCTCACCCCAGCAGTCTACGGTTGAAACCAGGTATGGGCCCTTGGCCCTGGGATGTTTAGATACCTAGTATATACCCTCCATGTACCCTTAAGGGTCCCTAGAATCCCCTTGAGAGGCCTAAACCCTGAACCCCTAAAACCTAAAGCCCTAAAGCTCATATTAATGGCCCATACTTCCAACCTTAAAACAAGCACGGACTGGGTCCCTAGCCATACGGCGTCAATGTGGATCCTGGCACCTGCCAAAACGCTGGGTTAAGCCTTGGGGTTTTAGGGTCAGGGTTAGGGTTTTAGGGGTCTTGGGGTCTTAGAGTTTCAGGATTTGAGATAGGGTTTTAGAATTTTAGAGCTAATTAAGGGCAACACCCAAACTGAAAAAGGACCAAACATCAGTGCATAAGGAGTGTATGGAGGGTTGCTTAACATGATGGCTTGTTTTGGGTACACTAAATTTGCACGGCCGTGTAAGTAACATTGCGGCCCAACAATTGGAGCACAACTTGGACAACTTGTTATATACACCTACGGATACTTGATCGTTGCCAAGTACCCTAAACCCTAAACCCTGGGTCCCAAGGCACAAGGTCCTCTTGCACCCCCATGCCAGAAATTGTTTTCCATCATGGCCCCACAAGCAGGCGGACGTCTCCAAGATTCCGCGCGGTTTAGGGTCAACATTTTGCACATTTGGAGGTAAAACTGGGATGCTCATTGCTCACTTGTGTAGGACCCCAAACATATACACTCAAAAATATTCCTGAGGAGGGCTATGTACACTCATCGGAACCTATCCCCAAATCCTACCTCATGAGGACCTCATATACCCCAAACTCTGAGCCCCAAGTCGATTCGATCAACCCTAAACCCTAAACCCTAAACCAACTCAACCCTGAACCCTCAACCCTAAACCGACTCAACCAATTTCAGCTCTCAAGCCTCGCTCGTTAGGCGGTTTAACACCTCCGGCCCGAGGCCTCTGCGAGAGGCTGTGAGGATGAAGTTTAGGGTTACAGGTTTAGGGTTAAAGATTTAGGGTTTAAGGTTTAAATTTTAGGGTATAACTTTTAGGGTTCAGGGTTTCAGGTTTCGGGTTTAGGGTTGGGCTTCTAGAGAATAGGACAGAGAATAGGACTAGCTAAACCCCAAAGAGTAGTTCCCGTTGTATTTTCCATTATCCGACTATATAACCCCAATATATCCCGTATTACAACCCTAATATATAACCCATTATAGTAGTTTCCATTTTTGTGGGACCAAGGGCTTGGGAGGCTTAACGGCTTGCGCTTTAGGCTTTGGGTTTGGGGGTGAGGGACAGCTGCGTGTGGGGCAATTAGGGATTTGGGGGTCCCAATAATGATGATTATAGTATTGGGGTCTACATCGGGGTCCCCTTACTCAGGGAAACTACCACCTCGGTGGGTATTCTGCCGTGTGTGTTTCAAGGACTTGCGCAAGAGCAGAAGTTGGCCGGACCAGCGGTTCGTGTGGGAATTTACAGCACTTCCTGTCCCTGCTTGAAACGCGTTTTCCATGCAGAAAAAAGCCTTCGTACTGCAAATTAAATGCTAGAGTCCCGTTTTCGGGGTCCCCGAAACTAACGCGGAAAACAGCTTCGTGCTGTAAATTCTCACACGAACAAGGCGCGCAAGAAGCTCTTGTTTTCTAGACGAGGCTCTCAAGTGCGGCTAAAAACTCCTGCGGAGTTGCGGAGCCAATGGACGCCGTATGCTCTCGAAACCAGAGCGTCATAAAGGTTTGGGCATGGATGCTCTCTCTGATCACCGTATGCTCTCCAAACACGAACGCTATTCTGGTTTGCACATGGATGCTCTGGTCTATGCTCTCCAAACATGCCCGTCATTTTGGTTTGGGCATGGATGCTCTGGTCACCATATGCTCTCCAAACACCGACATTATTACGCTTTGGAAATGGATGCTCTGGTCACCCACCGTATGCTCTTGGAACACGAACGTTATTATGGTTTGGGCATGGATGCTCTGGTCACCGTATGCTTTCCAAACACCAACATTATTACGCTTTGGAGACGGATGCTCTGGCCACCGTAGGCTCTCGAAACGCGAACGTTATTATGGTTTGGGCATGGATGCTCTGGTCACCGTATGCTCTCGAAACACGAACGTTTTTATGGCTTGGGTATGCGGAAGAGCGAAAGCGCTTGAAAACCCACGGCAGAATATGCACCGTGGGCCAACTACCATGTAGGTTCTATACTCCTCATGTTTCTCCACCATCACCAGCATGACTACTACTGCTGCTGCTGCTGCTGCTCTACTACTCCTACTCCTGCTCCTGCTCATCATCATCATCCTACTACTACGACGACTACTACTACTGCTAATGATTCTACTGCTGCTGCTGCTGCTGCTGCTACTACTACTACTACTACTACTACGACGACTACGACGACGACGACGACGACGACGACGACGACCACGCCGGCGGCGACGACGACGACGACGACGCCGGCGACGACGACGACGACGACGACGACGATTATTAATGCTGCTAGTATTCATGCTGCAACTACTGCTTCTTTGACAGTTCCACTAGTCGTGGGCCTCTGCGGCCTGCGGGCGGCGCCTCGGGCCTCGCCAGCTCCAAGACAGGAATGAGTCTTGCTAGTTGTTTAGTTGTTTTTTGTAGTTGTCTATGGTTTAGCGTTAAGGGTTTAGGCTTAGGGGTTGGGGTTTAGGGCTGAGGGTTTAGGGCTTCAGGGTTAGGGTTTAGGTTTTGGGGTTTAAGGTTTGCGCTTTCTACTGTGGGGCATTGTTCCTATGACTGGTTGTGTTCCCTATCTTTTGGCTAGGACAGCTTTTTTGCTGCTTTGATGCTTGCTTGTCTGTCTCCTGGCTATAGATATACAGGATCTTAAAAGTAACAGTGGAGAATCACTCTCAAAAGAAAATTGCAAATCAAAAAGGAAACTCGGATTGTATAGGGGCTGTCTTTTTGGGCTGCATGGTCCATCCTATGGCCGCGCAGCTACACCGGAGGGTCTGCCGACCTTGCAGGAGGGTTTAGGGTTTAAGATTTCGGATTGAGGAAATTAGGGTAAGGATTTAGGCTTTAAAGTTTAGGGTTTAGGTTTGGGGTTGAGGCCCCATCCTAGGGCGTCAGTCCCCAAGCATAGCCACTGAACCCTAAAGCCCTAAGCCCTAAACCATGAATGCCAAAGACCAGAGAACCCAATACACCTTGGTTCTGGGATTTGCACTAAAACCCTTTAAAAGTAAACCCTAAACCCTAAATCCTAAATCCTATACCAGGATGTCAAATTCGACTAGCCTCCCTTCTACGATTCAAGGTCTATTCCTCAATGAAGGCGTCTTTGGGTTCCCTTGGGCGACTTGCGTTCCCTAAATCCTTGATCAAAAGAGTGCCTTGCAGCATGGGTCTGAGGAGGCTGGGGTAGTTGGTCCTTAAATACTTACGATATACTCTCAATATGTATTCTGAAGGACCCGAGAATTCCCCCAAAAGGCCTGAGGGCCCATATTAGGGGCCCGTCCTTCTACACAAATGATCCGTGGCAAGTCCCCATCGAGACGGCCTCAATCTCCATACAAATCCACAGATATCAACAGGGCGGCTATAAGCCCCGTGTTAGAAATCCAGGTCTAGCCCGAACGTCTTCAGAATGGCGGGGGTTTCTCAAAATTGTCGACACATAGGGACTGTAGGGGTATCTTGAATTGGAATTCGCATCGGGGTGTCGTCTACGGCTTACGGGACCATGTGCAAATTGTTTTGGGCGACCGCCGTCACCTACCCTTAGCCGCAAACTGTGATCCTAAACCGGAGATCCTAAACTCAAAACCCTGGGCTTGCAAAGCACCTCCAGTTTTCATCTCATTCCCCAGTTGATTCTCCAGAACTTTACCCCTAAATTCTAAACCCTTGTATAGCTTCCATGTGCTGTTCCAGTTCCCCCGATTTTAAAGCTCCGCACTGGAATCGTTCCCAGACTGTAGGTTGACCTCGCACACAGGTGAATTCTTGAAAATGGGGGATACTCTCAAGGTTTGGGATCTAGGGTTTGGGCTTTAGGGTTTTTAGGGTTTAAGGTTTTTAGGGTTTGGGGATTAAGGTGCAGGGCTTTGGATTCAGGGTTCATAGTTTTAGGATCTAGACATGCCCGCAGGTGCTTTTCACGAAGGTTATAGTTATAGGAAATAAAGGACCTCGAGATAAGAGTACCCTCAGTTTTTTTTCGAAGGGAAGGCAGGCGAGATGATATAAATGTACCATTTTTTGTGTATGTAATATGTATGGGTTTTGGAATGTACCAAGATAGTATACAGTTAGGCTCTGTAAAATAGCTTTGAAATATTCGGATTCATTGGTATGATTTAGAGGAATCGCAAAACGGGGATACCTTAAGGACTTGTAGGGCCCCAGAGATACGGAAGGATTCCCAACTTACTCTGGGTGTCCCATGCGGGATTGTGTGGGGGCGACTATGAAAGATTGTCGCATGCTTTTGAGGCACTTGGAGAAGGAGAGGTTACTGGACTATGGATATATATAGCAAACAATGGGGTTTTGGAACTTTGGTAACTTAATTCAGGCTCCCTAAAGGCAACCTAGTTTATCGTCGAGTGGAACCAATCATGCTGGAAGCTTTCCACCCCAACACCGCAACACGGGCATGAAACCCCATATGTACGCTCACTATTTCCCTGTGTAATTATGGACATAAGCTCCCCAAAGGGACCGCTGTGCCAGCCCCTGATGAATTAGGAGTATCTGTTTGAGGTCCCTATAATAAGGATTGTCATATTTTGGGGATATATACTGGGACCCCCTTTTGGGAAACTACTATGTTATGTTGGGGGTGGGGTGGGGATAAGCATCGGGTGTATACGCGGTTTAGGTTTAGGGTATGGGGTATAAGGCTTCTAGAAGGTACTCCAACCCCTGAAGCGGTCCAAGCAAACGTGGGTCCGAAGGAGCTGGTATGACAGGTTCTATGTAGACCGCTGTCCTTTGACAATGCTATACGAGCTACTGTCAATATTCGGCTTACCAAGAGACCAAGCGTATTGCCAGGTTCTGCAAGAACGGAAGACGACGGCCACATCCGTGGCTCAAGCTGCGACAAGTGGAGAAGAAACAGCCAAGGGCTTAGACTTTTTGCTGCCACTGTGTCCAAAGTGGACACAGTGGTAGCGCAGCTCCTGGGAAAGATCCAAAGGCCTAGCGAATAGCAGGGTATTTTGCCTTTAGGTTTTTGCTGTTTTTCAAAGCAAATTGCTCGTGGCCTCAGCCTCAGCCACCGCAGCGACACCTCGTGTTCCCGAAGATGATGACGACCTCGATCAAGCGAGTCCTCCTGACGGGGTGAGTGTCACGCGCGGTGACCCGTGGCTTGGAAGCCGACTTGGTGGCACCGACAAGCCCAGATGCACAGGCTGAATATCAGGAGTTCCTTCAACACCTGCAGCGGTGCACCCGAACTGGCAGAGGGACACGAGCCGACGAGTCCAATGAGGGCAATGAGCCAGATGATCGAAGCAATGCTGGGCCGCCACCGGCCTGGGATGGAACCACCAGCTTCCGCGATTATCTGGTGAGAGCCCCCCTCTGGCTGGCGACGAGCAAGGTGAAATCGAAGCAAGGGGCCGCTCCTCTTGAAGAACCTCAGCCCCTTTCGATGACGTGAAACATTTGCGAAGGGATGACACGTGGATGGGAAGAGAACGGACAGCTCCTGCTAAAGATGATGGACACCAAGGAGCTGTATGGCGAGGACGAGCGTGAGGAGATACTCCAAAGCCTGGTTACCGTCACCTATACCCTTCGCCGGACCAAGGGCGAATCCCATAAAGCATTCTCTGCTCGTTGGGACAACGCAGTGGGGAAGTTGAACGAGCACCCCAAGAATACCTCGGCTTCCTCCTGACCCTGACCATGGCTCTCCAACTTTCTTCTGAGGACGTGAAGCTCCTGATGAACTACCACGACAGCCCGCCTCGGGCAGAAACATGTCAAGGAATGGGTCAGGATCCATGACACCGACCTCGTCAATGGCAACAAGAAGACGACCGAGGCCGGTCACTATGTTGAGGGCGAGGGCGCGAACCTTCTACGACGAGGAGCACAACGACGATGGAGATGACATCAAGGTCCTCCTGAACGCCACGCAGGACCTGGATGACCACGTGCCGACCGAAACGACCGACGACGAGAACAGCGTGTTTGACGAGGGCGAGGCGCGGGAGGTCCTGGCTACACTGGTCAAGGAGCACTCGAGGAGCCGCACCTTCTCGGCGGTCAACACCGCCAAGAAAGCCAAGAGCCTCGCTCGTGGTTTTGGCTCAGCAGCGCGTGCTCAGCCCTTTGATTTCGTCAGCGTGGCCGCAATGGCTTCCCCGACGAGATCCCCAACGGCACGTACAAAGTCTCGATAGAGGCTTTGAGAAGAAGGACAACGTGTGCCAAGTGTGGCCACGTTGGACACTGGCGCCGCGAATGCCCTAACAGGGGTGGCTCTTCGGCTGCGACCTCAAGTTCCTCGAGCCAGCACGGGGTCACTTTCTTGGAGCTTGGCGCCAATGAAGTGACCTTCCTGGGTTTCGACGAGCTCAAGGCGATCGCTGTCCTGAACGCCAATCGTGGGGCCAGCAAGCAGCCTAGCCATGTAGGCTCCGACTCAGGACTTCCAGCCAAGCGAGATTACGTCGCGGTGCCTTGCAATGTTTGCCACGAAGTTCTTTACATGACCCAGTCAGATCCCCACGCGATAGCTGATGCTCAGTGTGCTACTGTTGATACAGGTTGCCAGCGGACTGCAGTTGGTGGTAGAACTCTGTCCAGGTTCCTTGCAAAGTTTCCTGAAGACACGCACGCAGTGCGTCGTCCCGAATCTCACAAGTTCAAGTCCATATAATGGGGTGACCTGCACTGAGAAATTCGCCTGCATGAAAGTTCCGAGACTGAGGACGCACCATGTCTTATTTCACTTCCATTTGTACTTCATTGTCAAGCCAGTTTGCACCTGGACCCAGCGGAGGGCATGTGGATGGATCTCAAGCGGTTCAATCATCGAGTGCCCCTGCTCATTGGTCCTACAGGAGCACTCAGCATGCCTTTAGAAGCCTTTACCCCCAAGCTTAAGGATATGTTGCGCAGCGCTTTGAGCAAGCTTGAGGAAGCCTCTCAAGCTGTGACAGCCACCGAGTAAGTTTTAAGTACCCTTGCCCTGAGCCTCCGGACTGTAGTGGTCACGCTGCCGGCCTCGAGGCGACGATCCCACGGGGACAGGGACCTGGCTGGAGTCTTGGTCCTCCGCCTTATGGTAATCTGTGCCCAAGCAGGCCTTCATGAACTACCTGATGATTCAAGGCCCGGATGGTCAGGCCTTCCGGAACTGCCCAGAGATGATCAAACAGCTCAGCGTGGCAGAGCTCAAGCACATGTCCACCCGTATTACGCAGACTCTGGAAGTCTGGGAGGTAGAGACATGAAGCCTCCCCAGCTTCGCAGTGGTCACGAAGCCCGCCTCAAACGCATTCTACTGCTACATTATCCTGGATCAACCTCCTCCAGAGAAATCCGGGGAGGAAGCACCGATCCTCAGGCGGTATTGCGGCGATCCAGCGGTGATCTTGGTGACGCGCAAGGAGGGGCCGCAGCTTCGGCAGGAAGTGTCGGCGATGCCCAAGCTGGATGATGACCAACAAGCGCTGCGCCTACTTCCAGTGGCTGGAGCAGCAGGACAACTGGGAGCCGAACGAAACTGGATGGACTGAAGGTTCCCAGACGCCCCCCGGACTTTCGCCTTGATCACGGCGCCGAGCTCCACCGAGCCGCTCGACTCAGAAGGGCAGCTCGGACTTGGTCTTGGGGCCACCACCCACTACCTCTGCCAGCGCGACCAAGGATCCACGCAAGCACAGCTCCGTCTCCCACCCCTGGAGCAACAAGTTTGTGATGATCACCAAGCGCCGCTCTTGCGGAGTGGTTCTGGAGCATCGAGCCAGCAAGGACGAGGAGCAGCTGCCGCCTCGCACCCCGAAGCTGAGCACCGCCGGCGCTACAACACCGAACCGTGCGGGCAACCAAACGGGATGGCTTCCCAGGAGCTTCCTGAGCAGCTTGACTCAGCTTCTCAGTGGATCCGCAGGAGTACGCTGCCTTCCTGGATTCCAAAAATTGCAGCATGAGGCGAAGCCAAGATGGCCCCAAGAAGTAAGGCTAATTTCTCCTCACCAAAAGCGGCAGCTTGCCAGCCAGCTGAAGGAGGCTGAACGGCAGTGCATTGTCATGGAGCAGTGCCTCCTTGCGGAGGGATCCGGGGCCAAAAGGAGTGTCTTTTTCCAGCGACAAGGGCATGTCCAAGAAGCAGAAGCGGCGGTCGCAGCACGAGCTTCATGTGATGAATATGTTCAATCCAGAGCGATTCAGATTTCGGCTGAAGCCCGGCAGAGCCTTGAACTAAGCTCTTGGACATGATCTCCTCAAGATCTGCAATCGACAGAGTATTTTGGATTATCTTCATCATGAACGTCCTGGTGGTTTGGTCAGTGTGTCACCTCCTTAACAAGCTCCTTCAGAAATTCCAGCAGAAGAATCTCAGCCATCTCAGCGCCCTCAAGAAGTAGCTTACGGTCTTGGACATCGGGAAGAGGCTGCTTAACTTTGCCATGAAGGTGTGTGATCTTTGCCATAGCCTGCAAGTTAGTTTTAGTCTTTGAGCATCCTCAAACAGCTCCATCATGGCAAGAACGGTCCGTGCGCCGAGCGCTGGCCAAACCTGGCGTCGATCGCGTGGTCGCTGATCAATGCCAGTTTGGTTTGAAGAGCAAGGCCCAAGGATTACACAAGAAGCCGACTGGCTTCCTTACCAACCGGAAGGGCCTCGCCGATAGACTGGCGAAACGGTGTCAAGGAGGGCATGAACATGAACCGATCATTGGCGACAAGCGCCGCTCGGAAGCTGTACAGGTTTACCCGAGCCAATTGATCGACGCCATCCTGGAGACCTATGCCCGGTCCATTGGAAAGGCTCCAGCTGAAGAACATCTGCGCAGGTCCGAACAAGTTCTCCTCAAGGACCAAAGAATGGACAAACTCTACTTCCTCAACCATGTGCCATGAGCTCCCCAGAGATCGGTCAATCTTGCCGGCTCCGAGGTCATGGAGTTCCAGGAGATCTTGGCCAGCGAGGAGCTCGAGGATCCCAACGGCGGGCACTGAGGTTAACGAGGGCGGCCAGGCGATCATCAAGGACTTGCTTCCAGAGACCTACGGCGTCACCGAGGAACAGGCCAAACTGACGGTGGCCAACGAAGTGTGGGTCAATTCGCTGGAGAACTCCCGCGAGGTTCCCAATCCAGAGCGAGATCATCCTGCATTTCAGTTTCCGTGGCGAAGCTCCTGGATCAAGGAATGGTCAGTGGAGGCGCCTGGAAGACGAAATCCGACGGAGTAGTCTGGCTTCTCCGACAAGGCTCCACCAGCATGATAGACTGGTCTGCATCTACCAGGCCAAATTGGATCAGCGCCAGCAACGGCAACTTCGACATTTTCCTGGCATGAGACAGGCCACCCTTGAGCACATGGTCAGAAGAGCGCATGAGGGTTTGGGGCATCCAGAGCCTTCTAGATTTCTGTGTATTCTTCGGCACTCCAAAATCAATGAAGAAGTGTTAAAGATTGCAAAGGACTTGAAATATTCTACTTGCGCCACATTCAGGCTGCCAGATCCAGCTCGTCGCGCAGCTCCTCCCAGGGAAGAGACGCATATCAACCAGAGGGTGGGCCTTGATGTTGTTCTCAGAGATCGCAACAATCAAACTGCACCATCTCTAACTATCGATTCCGGGACACATTTGCAATTGATGATCCCTATGTCGGCCGAGAGTGCGGCTGAAATCCGGAAAGCTTATCGACAAAGGGTTCGGTTCTTTGGGGTCCCTCACAAGTTACTTATTGATTTGGGTCCTGGGTTCCGTGCTGACTTCCGTCGTCAAGCAGAACAAGATGATAGTGAAGTAGCCTTAGCTTCATGAGGTCTCACTGAAGAGCCGGAGGCATCTTCAAGAACATCCTGCACAAGTCTATGACGGACTACTGGCGCCAATCTAGAGAAGAGTGGCTTGAGTTGGTTGATATGGCCTGCAGGACTAGAAATGGGTTGCTGTTGAGGCCTGTTCAACGGGTCATTGGCTATTCACCTCGCTTACCTGCGGGGCTTCTCTCTGGAGATGAGAACGACCACACGGCCGCCGACTTGATCCGGATCGGCGACCAGGGTGCTGTCCGAGCACTGAAGACGTGCAAGGCAGCGGCCGTAGCTTGCCATGAGGCAGACTGTGATCAAGGTTTGAGAGCTGCAGCACTTGGAGGGCCCAGACGTTTCCAGAACTTCGAAGTAGGTCAAGCAGTCTACTGTTGGCGTAGAGGAGCTGGCACCCACAAGACAAGGGGCTCGTATTGGCATGGTCCGGGCCGTGTTCTAATGACAGATCTCCCCAACGCAGTATGGGTTTCCTTCAATGGCAATCTCGTCAAGGCAGCTCCAGAACGTGTTCGACACACAAGCCCGGAAGAAGATCTCACAATGAGTGGTTGGCTTCGAGGGATCTCCAGGGTCAGGGTCGAGTTTGAACAAGTTCCCAAGAAAGGCTTCGTAGACATCACTGCTGATCAAGATCCTCTTGAAGATCCTGGAGGGAACCTTCCAATGGAGGACCCCGATCGTCTAGCCGTGATTTGTCTCCGCTACAAATGCCAGAACGCAGAGTCCGTAGGAAACAACATCCTGGTGATCATCCTTCTGAACGTGCAGGTGATTCCCCAACCGGCAATTAGACCCTAACGAACCTCTTGGAGAACCACCCGGAGTAGGACCTCAACCCCTTCCTGGAGTAGGACCTCGCAATCCACCCGGTGTAGGACCTCGCAATCCTCCTGGATAAAAAACCTCAACCACAACCTGGAGTAGGACCTCGACATCCTCCGATTCAACAAAGCCTAATACCCGAACTCGCCTTGCCATCAGGCACCGTCAATGCCGAGAATTCCGAGATCCGCGATGAGGTCGGCGAGGTGATTTCAGGGTCTGGGGTCAAGAGAGAAGGTGGGGAAGCAGCAACGGGCGCCCCAGAATTTCGCTCCATGGTTCAGCTACTGGAAATTTATCATCTCCACCTACAAGCACTTTCTAAGCAGAGGGCGAAGAAGGAAGCCAAAGCTAGAGACTGCAAGGGTCGTGACGCAATCAAGCTCCAGAATGCCATTGGCAAGGAGATTGATAACAACCTTCGCACGAAAGCCTACAAGTTGTTGAGCCCCAAGGAGTCACGAGAAGTTCGCAACACTAAGCCGGAACAGATCATGGAGCACCGCTACGTCCTCACCAAGAAGCCCCTAGAAACATGTGGGATTACTGCCGCCAGGATGGATGGAGTCCTCCTAGAGGACGACGCTGCTGCGACGCGCAAGGCAAAGGCCAGGCACGTCATGAAAATCTATTCGGAGGAAGTCGGCTCGGCCCTGGATGTGGAGTTCACTACACCCCAAGTTAATAGGGAGTCCGTGGTCTGTTCTCCAAGTGATTGCTATCATGGAATGGGTTCCTGGTTTCTTGGACCTAACCCAAGCTTTTCACAGCGGAGCGGAGATGAGATCAATCGAGAGCTCTACTGCTTTCGGCCCAAGGAGGCAATTCCAGGTGCTCATCCAGAGCAAATTCTGAAACTCCTCAGAACGTGCTACGGCCTCACAGACGGACCCTTTGCTTGGGCACCAGCACTTAATCTCTTAGATTGCAAGAAGATTATTGCGCAGGAGCACACAAACCGGAAAAGGCAGGTTCACCGGAAAACATGTCAAGCTTGAACCGGACGGCTCCATCACGGTGAACCAGGACGTCTACGCGCAGGAGAAGGTTCACGACACCCCCTTGACAAGGAAGAGGAAGCAGCAGAGCTACTCTCGCTGCACACCGCAGGAAATCGAGCGGCTGCGAAGGTTCTTGGGAGCTTTATCTTGGTTGGTCAAAGAGACCAGGTGTGATGGCAGGCAGAGTCTCGCTTCTTCAACAAGCGTTCCCGGAGCCCCGGGTGGCAGACTTGGTGGAGGCAAATCGGGTTGCCTCAGAAGCAAGGAAGTTTTCGCACTTGGGCATCAAGATCATGCCCACAGGAGTTGAGAATCTCTGTAGTCACCGACGCCGCCTGGGGCAACACCAAGGAGACTCCCTGGATTGAAGACAATCCAGAAGACTACTGGCAAGAACTGCCAGATAGGTGGGTCAGGCACCACGTCCAAGCTCGAAGATCTGCATCAGATTGCACCCCGACAGCTCATCGACAAGTACACGGCCACGGAGCAGTCACATCACCATGAGCAAGTTGAGGATGAATGGAGCGATCAACATGGCATTCGAGTACTGCAAGACGGTCCGTGGACAGGTCACAGCGTCTTTTTCAAACAAGATGCCAAGGAGGCCAAGCCGAACAAAATTCATAGCAGCTTATGCAGCTCTAGAACTTGTCAAGTCAAGATGGACAGATCGTCATCTACCACCACAGAGTCTCTCCGAGACAGAGCGACCGTCGCTGACGACCGTTGCCGCTTGGAAAAGGTACAGGCTCAAAAGGAACCGTGGACACGTTGGCAGCTGAAGGACAGGCTCTCCAAGCTGGTCTAGGTTCCGTTCACTGGCACAGACTTCTCTTCCTCGAGGCTTTCCATGGCATGCTTTCGGCAAGTGATTGGAGGGCTGCCGCACGTAGGATTCCGTTTCTAGCAGCTGTAGATTCGAAATCCCTTTTCGAAGCAGTCAGCAAGTGCGCAAGCGCTACGACTTATGTTAGCGATAAGAGGACTGCAATTGATTTGTCTGTCATTAAGACAGACTTGAGTGAGACCTTTGGCAAAATCAGATGGCTCAACACTCGTGCTATGATTTCTGATCCTTTGATGAAGCCGCATCCCGGGGCATACCTGAGGAATGTCATTGAACAGGGGATGTGGTCCATAATGGAAGAGGGTCACGCGCTGCAGGCTAAGGCGTTAGAACGCCAGCTGAAGCAGCCTTCTGAAAGCTTCTTTTTCACTGTTTGGGAAATTGAATTTTGACCGGTGTGTTTCTGTTTGGTTTTTCCCGTTTTCCAAACAGTGCAAGCGTGTTGCCAGGTTCTGCAAGAACAGAACATCCGTGGCTCAAGCAGCGACAAGCGGAGAAGAAAGAGCCAAGGGCTTAGACTTTTTGCTGCCACAGTGTCCTAAGTGGACACACTAGGAAAGCTACGCCTCAGGTATCCTTAAGGGGACCCATATAAGGGCGACCCGTACCTAAACACATCTCTGAGGCCCCCTTTGATTAAGATCCCATATGGTTTCCTGATATAGGGCCTCCCATATACGGGATCCCCTCCAGACTTGCTTAAACCCTGAACCCTAAACGTTAAAACGCCTAAGCCCTAAAAACCTAAACTGATTATTGTGCGGTTCCCAGCTGGTATCTGAGAGCTGCGCTGGGCTTCTCACGTGCAAGCCTTCAGACACGAACGCGATTTTGGTGACTTTGATGGGCATATAGGTATCGAATTAGGGGTTAGATAACGATTGTAGAGGATTCTGTGCGGTTTATCCTGGGTGATGAGGGGACCTCGTTGTACTTATGGCAACCCCAATGCCTATACCAAGGATCCTGGGAGAATGAAAAAATTGCGACTGAGTTCTGATTGGGATGACAAAAACCCCCTGATTATGAGAGGCAGAGGAGGCAATTGCACCAAAACTCCATGCAGAACCCTAGCATAGGAAACCGATGCGAGGAACCCTAAACCCTAAACCCTCCGCTTGCCATGCGCCAGGCACCCGGGCAGGGCACGTGGGACTGCAGATTCCGGCACCGCCTGCTCTGCAAAACGGAAGGGTCTACGGTGTAGGCTTAGGGTGCACGAGAGCCCTGTGCTTGGGGGTTACTAAAAATTCGGAGTCCCTTTGTGGGTATACTTTTGATAAGAGCAATGGTACATTTAGGTATGTATGGGTTCCCCCCTGTTTTTGGAAACTCCAACAATTACTGTTAAGATTCTTATGAATATGACTATTGGTACGATTATTCCTCTTACGACTATTCTTACTATGAGTTTTACTACTAGTATTGCACGTGGCTACGAGGGCCGTGCCGCAAGCTTCCGTCTCTGAGCGTCACCGCCCCCATACCTTGGCAAGCAGCTGCAAAAATGTTGGTCCCTAGGGTTTTGGGCTTAGGGTTTTGGGTCTAGGGTTGATGGTTTGGGGTTCAGGGTTTTAGGGTTTAGGGTTTGGGGTTCAGGGTTTGGGGTTTGGGCCATTCTTTCCTGGGCGGTACTTGTAATTTGAAGATACAAGGCCCCCCAATATTACCTATCAATAGGGTCTCTTCTACAACGTAAGAAGCAATACTTACCCGAAGGCAGCACCTAGTCCAGCATGATCTTTGACCTATCAATAGGGTCTCTTCTACAACAAGACGGAAGAAACAATACTTATGCGAAGGCAGCACCTAGTCCAGCATGATCTTTGCCCCAAAGCCCTGCACCCTAAACTTGGGTCCTGCCCCCGCCCATTAACACTCTTTAATAGGGGTCATATTACGGGCTATACATACTTATAATATGAGCATTATCTAACTGTTAATGAGTGGGGGCAGTACCCAACCCTAAACCGCTTTACTTTCTTGCAAAGATGCGCATGCGGAGAGCCCAGGCTTGTCTAGCTACTTTCAGAAGCTCTACAGGAACTTTACACAGTTGGGTTGAGGGTTTAGGGTTGCGGGACTCCATACATGGGTATTCAGAGACTATATGGGGCTCTAGGGAGCCTTTCGGAAGCTTTAGGGAAGTCTTTAGTCAAATAGACCCCTGCTGTATGGCCCCCCATTTGATCAGGGGGCTCACGAAGTGGGATGAAGGTAGGTGGGTAATAGGATCCTTGGTATGTGCTCTACTATATTGAGGCTTATTTCCTATACCCCACCTTCCTTCATCCCACCTTTTGAGCCCTATGATGTAGGGATTACTTGAGTACCCTCAGGTCAGCTGCCAGTAACCAAGCTTCCAGCTTCGCGAATATTCGCTGCAGAGCAGCACGAGAGTGCACAGCAGTACCTGCTGGTAGTTTTCCAGAAGGGTGTTCACGGTTCGGGGTTTGGGTGCATAAGTAGGAGGCCCCAAGTACAGACCCCGGTATACTCTCATCCTTACTATACCTGGCCTCCCAAAAAGGAAACCGAAAGTCGTTGAAACCCCAAACCCTACTCCCATTCTGCAGGATAGCTGGAAGTGACCCCCGCACACTCCAGACACACCTGGGAGGTGCTATCCTAAACCCTAAACCTTTAAGGGTCCAATGAAGAGCTATCCATGAGTCGCTAACACGTGAGTCTTGCGTTTCGCTGGTTGAAGCCACTAAGATGACATCCTTCATTAGAAGTACTGGACGATACCCAAAAAGAAAAGGTGATCTTACTTATGTGGGACTGTAATTTTCTCTTTAAAGCTACGCCCGCGTAGTATGCATGATACGCAGCGCAGAAACCCCTAAACCCTGGGCCCTGAATCCTACACCCTAAGCCCTTAACCCTAAACCCTTGACCCCAAACCCTTTGCCCTTAGTCCTAAACCTGACTTCAAGCCAACAACGCGAAGAGCCGCCTGCGGCCTGATCTGCCTTCGTTTCCTGAAACTCTCTGATTGCTGCATGAATGCTGGAGGTTTAGGGGTTCAGGGGTTCGGGGGTTTTGGGCTGAGTTGCTTGAAAGCAAAAATGAGCGTCAAACGTGGTGAGAAAATCACATTAAAGGGGGTATAAATCAAAGCGGCCGGAAAAGATAGAAACCAACCATGTCGAGCAAACCCTAAACCCTAAGCCTTAACCCTAAACCCCTTTTTTTGGCAAAGGGAAAGCACTTGCTGGTTGTTGTTCGTGTGGAATGGAGGTGTGAATCCCTTTAGTAGCCATAGCACTTACATATTCCATGTCTGGTCCACATATGATCTATAGTCTAAACTCCAAGTCCTAGTATCTCCCTTATTACCCCCTTTTCATACTCCCCTAGATGATCCCCTATATAACCCCCTTGAAATAGTTTAGACTATAGCTCATAAGATACCCCTTACTTTTTCCATTACGTCTTCCTCTAGTAACAACCTGGGAGTGGAGCCGTTGGGTTTAGGCATGCATTGCTCCCACTCCCCTGCCGCCACGGCGCCCGCGGACTTGGTGGTGGGGCTGCTGCACCTTCCGACCTTACAAGCAAGCCAAACACTGTTTTGGGGGTTCAGGGTTTGGAGTCTAGACCCCCTGCCGCAACGCTCAGGCGCAGCGCAGGGAAAACCGGGAAACACCTTTCTAAGGAATGTAAAAACCCAGCTATAGGGAGCCCAATAAAGCATCAGGAATATTTGCTGTCAAGATCTGTTTACGGTTTTAGGGTTTGGGGTAAGTAAAACGTTGGAACCCCAGAAGGTAGACTCCTGGCTCAGGATCCTACAACAAACTCGCTCTTGGCCTCTCGGAGCATGGAATTTAAGACTACTTCGTCAATGAAGTGCATGAAGTCATGACATGTTCAACGATCATGAAAACCGTAAACCCTGAACCCTGCACCCTGAACCCTCGAAAAGAAAACCAAGCATCCTCTGAGAAGCAATACTTTCGGAACAACTCCATTCAGTTCTTACCTGCTCATGCAAAATTACGCGCGGCACCATGCCCTTGTGCAGTAACAGAACTCAACGATGATCGCTCAGAGTCCCTCAACCCTAAATCCGCCACCCTAACCTCACAAGCCTTTAACAGACTAAACCTTATGACCCGTATTCAATGCGTGATCTGCTCAACCAGAGGACATCTGAGCCCAAAACTCGGCCGCTGCCATGGGGTCAAAGTGCCAGGGTATAATTTAGGTGGACCCCCCCCTCCCTGTAATAGTGACTATAAGGGATACTGGTAATTATATTCAGGTCCTCTCATAGTCCTACTATATCACTATTAAAGGGCGGGGGGCTCCTAAGGTATTATGGTTATTAACAATAGCGAGCATTTTCGTATCATATAGCACCATCTGATATTTTGTAGTAGTGGTGATATTAAAGCCCTGGGAAGTAAAAGTCTTTGAGCTTGTTTGGGATTGGTGAGTTTAACGCGCTACGCTGTGGTCAATCGCTGCGTTTGCGGTTCTTTAGGCCTGGCCTCAAAACAACAACACGCGGTTTAGGGTTTAGGGCACATTGAACCAATGCTTTCACGTTGCGAACGTGGCGTGCATGCTTCCTTGAACTCAGCCAATTGCGACTCACAAATGCGAAGCAAACATCCGGACGGGACTTACAGCGGTCAATGGTCAGTTTGTCATCCATACTTCCTTAACGCCAACAACCAGCAGTTATGCGATCCAAGGTCGTGAAACAGACCATACTGACATGTTAGCATGCTTGCTGGTGTGCAAGCGGGGACGCACGTCATCTGCATCGTATGGCAGGCCGGAGACGTGCAACTCAATGACCTGCTTCAGATTCAGAAGGCTTCGCTCACGAAACGCAGGATGGCCAAAGGATTCGACGAGCTTGTCATAGGCTCAGCTGCCCTGTCTGTACAGCCCCATCTAACCCTGTTGTCATTCTGCACAACCCCTGGACGCAGTGGGGAAGCTCGAAGCGCATTGTGGGGCCTTTATGTAGTCGGATCAAGATGTGTAGCAACATCTGAGGTTCCGCCCGCTCACACCAACTGCTCTTAGACGCTGAAGCTTCAAGCGCATTTCAAGTCTGAATCTTGGGGTGTACTTTGAGGCACCCTGGAGTTTGATGATACCATATCATTAGAACTAGCCCCTGAATGAACCGATTATATTCCAGGACCAGTTGCAATTTTATGTAGTCGGGTCAAAACGTGTAGAAACCTCTGAGGTTTCGCCCGCTCACACCAGCTGCTCTTCGACGCTGAAATTGCTAGCGCATTACAAGTCTGAATCTCGGGGTGTACTTTAGGGCACCCCGGGGTTTGGTGATACCGTATAATCAGCGGCTAATTGGTGGGAGGGCGTCTAGAGAATTCTAGCATCTGCAGGAAGAAGCCCTATGTATCCTCAACAGCAAACATGGTCGGATTGATGAGGATCTATGTTTTGGCCCACTATTTCACAGATGCAACCCTTTACGAAGGCTGTATTGTTTAGGGGGTTTAGGGTTTAGGGTTCGGGGGGTTCCCCAACCCATTAGCAACCCCAGGGTCCCACAAAGTAGTGTCTAGCCATCCTTCTACCCGCCTTATCTGGCTGTCAATCTCCGCCTCTCGCTTGCCCTCCCCAAAAAACGTGAAACCGCACGAGGCGTGTTCTTATGGTAGATAGTCGTTGTGGGGCCCTTTTGTGGGGGTTCCACTCCCCAAACGGGCCCGGCATGATCCCGTGATTCCCAAATGAAACTCACGTCCCCAAAATCTTGCAACAACAGCCCTCAACCCAAAACATATAAAACCCGCGAGGCCTCCCAGTCTTTAATGTTTGTGGCAGTCTTGTAAAACTCCTCTGACTGGATCGTTGCGCGAAGGTGCGCCTGCACGTTGTAGGGTTTGGGACAGTAGGCTTCAGGGCTCAGGGTTCAGGGGTGTGGGGTTTGTTGGGGGTTCTGTGCAGAAGTCAGTTTAGGTGTTTGAGGAATTTAGTCTTGAGAATCGCTTTTGGTTCAGGGTGTAAGCGCAGAAGGCGTTGAGGCCCTTAAAGTCCTGATGATCTGGCTGTGGGTCGTATGTTCGAACAGTCTTAGTACAGGCGACGTGAACATTCTTCCCCACACCCTAAACCCATAGCTCCCCAAGCCTGTTGCAGCTCTTGCGGTTTCATGCCATCCTTGTACTTGATCTTCTCGGAGTTGTCATGGGTCACCTCGAGCGACGACGGAAATGATGGTGAAGATGATGACACGGACAGCGACAACTCAACCCCTGATGGAAAATCTCTTGCACGACTTTCTTTTCTAGACAACATTATACAGATGGACACACCATGTTCTCGGCGAGTCTGGGTCTGCAGGTGGAGTGATCTGGAAGAAAACTTGAACAAATCTTGGCTTGCGAGGCAAGGCGTAGGGATGTTCTCCATTGGCGTTCTTCTGCTTTCTTCAACCGGGATGACTCCCTGTAGCCCAGGACTGAGGGTTTGGGGTGACCCCTCCTAGAATTTGCTCCGCTGTTCGAAAAATTCTGCAGAAGTCATCTACAAACCAACCTGCACGAGCGAGGCTGTCCCTTGGGGATTACAATGAATCGTGTACAATCCTATGAAGAAGCTTTGCAAGGTTGTCTAATTTTCGTGTGAATTTGGCCATGGAGCCTCAACCAAATCCCTGGGTCACCCACATAAAGCCCTCTTCAGAGTCAGCTTCGTCGATATATAACCGCTGAAGCAGTTCATCCAATCCCCATGAATCCATTTCCCAAACCGCGAGCTGGGTACGCCCTAAACACGCAGTTTAGGGTTTAGAGCTCCCTAGACCCCTGGAAGGATCTAAAAATTAGATCCTCTATATAGATGCATTATAACCCCTATATAATCCTTATAGAATTTCCCGGATGGTTCTAGGGAACCTAATTTCTAGATCCCTTTGGGGGCCTGGGTCTGGCTACAAGATCCCCCTAAACCCTAAACCCCTAACCCCTAAACCCCTAATCCCGAAACCCGATCCCTTTTGGGTGCCTGGGTCAGGATAAACCTGCACCCTTAAAATGAGAAAACTGGCACAGGGAAAGTTGCAAGGTGTGCCCGGAAAAAGGACTTGCGGGGCCTAAAGCGTCTAGGGTTTTAGGTCTTTAGGGTTTTTAGAGGTTTAGGGGTTTAGAGTCTTACGGTTTTAAGGCTTTACGGGTCTAGGGTTTTAGGGTTTAGCGTTCAGAGTCCCAACTTCGTGCCGGAAGAAAACTACAGGCCTCGAGCCAAACCCGACCCAAACCTTGCATCTGCCGGGTCTCAAACGGTCTCAAGAGTCCCATCCGGCGCACTACCCTGAACCCTAAACCCTGAACCCTGAACCCTGAAGCCTAGACCTTGAACCGTAAACTCTGAACCCCTAAACCCTAAAACCCTGAACCCTAGAACCCTAAAACCCTAAAACCCTAACTCCTGATCCTAAGCCAAGTCTCGACCTTCTGGTCCCTGTCATTCGCAAGCTGGTAGCTGCTCTTGGAATGAATGCTTGGAGTTGAGATGCTGAACCCTAAACCCTATAGTGCCCTGAAGTAGGGTGTAGGGTTTAGGGTATAGTCCCCCTGAAGTAGATAGAATATGGCTTTGGGTATATTATAATCAGATCCACACATACGCCATATTCTATCTACTTAAGGGGGACTATACCCCAAACCCTAAACCCTAAATAGTAGTTTCCGTTTTTTTCCAAGAAAACCCTATAACCCCTACAACCCTAAACCCTAAACCGTAAACCCTTCTCACCTCACCGAGGCCATGGCCGCCTCCAGCTTGCCCGACCCCTGGAAGCTCCTCGCATCGATATCTCCGAAGATTCGCGCCTCTGGAGTTCTGGTACATATAGGGTATATAGTAGGTATGTAAGGATCCCAGGGTTAGGCCCATATCAGGGGCACATGGTTTCAACCCTTGATCTGGAAGATAGGATTCAGGGGTTTAGGTTTGAGAAGGTTTAGGGAAGTTTCATGGAACCTGGGGACGGGTTTAGGTTTCACGTAAGGTGTCTGGGAGCTGTCTGGGAGCTGAGGAGCAGGATTTTAGGGCGTTTGGGGGTGAGCGTCACGCGTTTAGGAGCTGGTCTACCACGTGTTCAATGTTAAGGGTAAGCATCATCGAATTGAGGCTTCCAGTCGATCTCGAGATGCTGCTGTAGTTGGATGCCGCCCCTGTCAGTCCCTAAATCCTGAATCCCAAGGTGGCCATCCCCCCCCCAAAAAAACAGACTGAAGCCCAATGAAAAGAATATTAGGAGCCAGCGATTCTAGGGCTTTGCACAGTACACATGGGGATACATACTAGTCAGTAGGGGTACATTCACGGTTCAAAGATTAGAGCTTCGCTCAATAGCCGTCATGGACAGAAGACTCAAGAACATGTCACCATGACAGTGGCAGCAAAACCTTGATTTAAGATTTAGGGGTTAGGGGCCCGATTACCACACTGCCTCCTCCCTAGGCCCTAAACCCTACATTCTTTCCTTCCTCCCCTCCCCAGTGGCCCCCAGTTAAATCGGCCATCACGCCCCCTCTTCGATGCAGCTTACATCCAAGCAGACCACGATGACCGCGAGTAATGATCACAAAAACCAACCTTGCCAACCTAGTCGCTATCCTCTCCCCAAACCCTAAATCCTAAAACCTAAGCCCCTAAACTCCCTAAACCTTCAGAACTTAAACCCTAAATCCTAAACCCTAAATCCTACACCGTAAGCCCCAGGCCCTAAATCCTGAACCCTAAACACCCAAAGCCAGGAACAGGTCAGACAGCTTCAGCTCCAAAATCCCCACGCGAAGATGCGGTTTAGGGTTTAGGGTTTAGGGTTTAAGGTTTAGGGTTTAGGGTTTAAGGTTTAGGGTTTAGGGTTTAGGGCTTAAGGTTTAGGGTTTAGGGTTTGCTTCGAACATCTTTGTGACCTTATGCATTTGCTTCGAACATGACAAAGACCTTTCCACCCTACCGGCTACTATAGGGATTCGTTCCGCTGTTCCCTAGTTATCACCACTAAGTTCCTGTAGAAGCCTAACCGGTATCCCCGTGCAATCCTTGAAAAACACCTGCTGTACAATGTACCCCCAACACCTCATCAGGCCCATACACTGCAGTCCCTATGAACCCTAAACCCCAAACCCTGTAATCCCAATTCCATTTCATTTTCCCTCTGGTTCTCTTAGCAATAGCGATTCCAAGTCCGGCCCCGCTCGCAACAATCCCGCGCGGCTCTAGTGAGGCTTAGGGATTTAGATTTGGAAACGCACGTGAGTGCGTAGCAGTACAAGCATCGGTCTGTAAGACCCCTTCCAGCTGCTCTAGGAATAGACCGTGGAGCTGAAGGGCCACTCAAAACACCTACTAACCACGTCCTCGTAAGAATAAACGCCCCCACCCACTCAATAATTAATAGCCCTAATTACGGCCCAACAGGGTACCATCATATATCATCCGCGGAAGATTGAGTCTTAGCAGATAACAGGTTCATGATTGGGGGCTCTAGAGTCAGCTAGAACTCAGGACTGCCCTAAACACTAAACCCTTAAGCCTCAAATCGTGCGAAATGCCACTTGCTTTGCACCAGTACTGTGTCCTTTCCCAGTTCTGAGAGCCACATAAACCCTCCGCTCAATCTGTGCCATGGTATTCATGGGAGTTTAGTGATCTTGCTCTCACTGAAGCTGTCACTTCGCACAGCTTCTACTCATACAAGCAAGTAGTCTTGTTCCTGCTCCTCCTCTCTCCTGCAGGCTGCTACTACTGTTGCTACCACTACTGCTGCCACTGCTGCTCCTCCTCCTCTACAGGCTTTCTCTAGACTTACAGGAAATGCCTGCGCTTGCTAGAACGTCACCCTCAGGACCAGGCCCCAGCCTCCGCCCCAGACCCTAAATCTGAAACCCATCATGCTCTATCCAAAACTCTAAACCTCTGAACACCCCAAACACTACACTCCAGACCTTGAACTGCTTCAAGCTTTGAAGCCTTAAACTCCTACATGCCTGAAGCATAATCCTTACTATAGGGATGGGGCTGTCCTGGTGGAGCTCTTCAGACTTTCGCACATCCGGTGTCGCCTCGCCGCCGAACTTTCGGGCTCCAGGAAGGAGCTCTGTGCGACAGTCGCTCCAATCCTAGAGTTCATTCCTTAGGGCTTGCTTGCTTGCTTGGTCGTCGGTCCGTGTCTGAATCAGGCGCCTGGTACTACTAGCAATGCGAAAACAACAATCTGTACATAAAGGTCAGAGGCCGCGGTTGGCATCCAGCCAAACCTTACAGGCCGGTGACAGCCATCCACTCAAATTGGCAGGCTCCGCCTGAGCCAATAGGGATGCTGCAAAATCCGCAACGCTGCAGCTAGTCAAGGGCAGCAGTGGGCCATAGAGTCTAGTTGCGGGTAAACCCTGGGCAGGAGGAGGACTAGGGGTACCCCATGCACCTAAGTCCCCTTCAAGAACCTGATGCTCTTCTTGGGCTGCCAGACATTTTGGAGA
>CAJNIZ010012570.1:20430-37228 GCA_905231905.1 Symbiodinium pilosum | reverse complement strand
GCTGCATTTAACTTAAATTTGTAAATGCAGATTTAAATGCAGCCAGGCCCAGGATCCAGGAACCAAGATCCAAGATGAGAGAGTCCTGAGCATCTTGGTTCTTGGTTCCAGGGGCTGGGCTGCATTTAACTTAAATTTTTAAATGCAGATTTAAATGCGCTGGTCTCCTTCAAGTATATAAATGTATAACTCCAGGTTGCCATCCTGAGATGTTCCTCACATAGAACCTCACATATGTGTCCGATTTGCTAGGTTTCTAACAAATTCTTCTATTATATTCATTCATAACCCTAAACACGGTGGATCTTTGGGGGGGGTACCATATATATATATATATGTATGTGGATGGGGGCGTGTGTATATTTTTCTATATATGTGCGCATATACCTCTGAAAGTATAGTTCTACTCGAACCTATCCCAGCCCTCTAACAACTCAACAGCGCACCTGTAATAAACGTTGGCCCGGCGCTTCATATCGCTCTCTTGCTCCTGGCGCACACAAAAGGTAGCCATCCAGCAGGGACCCAGCAAAAAAGGTCTTGAGATGCTTTAGCTTCCCGCCTGTGAGAATGGAATATCGCCAGGACTGCTGGGGACGGTAGTGACCATACAACCCCTATAGTGACTATAGTATAGGGGCTGTATTCAGGCTTTATAGGGGTTATATTGGGTTATATTTGGGTTATATAAGGATAATGGAAGCGAAAATGCTATGGACATCCGTTCCTTCATTCCCCACGTGGCGCGCAGATTTCTGAAGCTTTTTCTTGCGATGGTGCAAGCCATTCTTTGCACACCTAACGTCAGAGCATACTGTAAAGTCGTCTAAAGGTGAATTATTGAGCCGGTGTCGCTTGACAGCGCTCACAAAATATCTTTTTTTTGTGGTTGAGTAATACAGGGAGAGCCCTCGAGCTGCAAAATTTGTTCCGGTGCCTGGATTACATGGGAAGGTGCAGTGATTATATACGGTCTCACAGATGATATGGGGACTCTACAGTCTATAACAATTCTATGGGAACCATCTACAGATTATACATGCATTCTGCCCTCGCATACCTTTGTATGGGTTCAGGAAAGAAGCATGCCAACCATGTGATTTCTACATAGAGTTATCTACTGAACATGTGGGGACTATGCAGGGATTTACAATGAGTCAGGATTATGTGAGTTGTAGTCTTATCTCCTAGCGTCCCCCTTAATAAGCCCTATAATACTCCCGTATATAATCCTTTGAGGACTTTAGACTATAGCTCATTTTGCACTTGGGGCTTCTAGACGGATGATGCAAGGTGTAAGGCTTCAGTACACATCTTTGCAGGCCGTTGGTTCCCCACCCTCTGAATTCATCTGCACAGGAAAACATGCAACTCACGAGGAGGCGCATCTTATGGCACACATGCAAACATGCACAAAAGGCACATAAGGGTGCATCAGAGACTTAGAGTGGGTTGCCCTAAGTCTCTGCAAAAGGCCGGCGAATAGTTCTACCTGGCTTTCAAACAATGAACGATTGCAACTTGCACCAGGCCGCAAACATGACCGGCCAGGTCCAAGGCATGCTGGCATTGCACCACTCGCCCAAAAAGGAAAGGAGATCACTCTACTAGAATGAATAGACATCACGCGTCTCAGAAGTCATAGACAAGACCCTCCAGCGCGAGTTCTTTGGCAATGCTAGACGAACACCCATGCCCAAAGCAACCATACCCGGGCCACGGTCTTTCACTCCCATCTACTGTGTGAAGGAGCGCGACGGCAGTCCGGCAATGAATTGTGTCAGGAAAACCTATGTTCGCGACACCCACTGTAGGCGTGCATCTTCAGAGAAGGTTCCTCTCAGCCGCTTTGATGTCCATCACCTTGCCCAACACCAACAGCAACAACACTTATCATGTTAGATACACATCGGACTTAAGTTGGATAGGGAAGAATGGAAAATCCAATGGAGAAGCAACTGGAAATGGAATTGGCTGGTAGGGATATTCACATACATACATACATACATACATACATACATACATATGGAAGGGCACACTTTGGTAGTACACAGGGGCTAGATGCAGTGCTGCAACCACTCAAGGCGATCCGTCTGAGAGGTAGGCCCAACATTCGGGCGGTGTAGGGCTTTAGGGTTTATGGTTGAGGGTTTAGGGTTTATGGTTTAAAGGTTCCCAAAGGAGTTGCCTTTACAAGGGGCTATTCAGGGATACATAGAGTGTACCCTTCAGGGTTTTCAGAAATGAGGTGTACAGGCCCGTATCATAAGGATTCTCATCTTCTGGGGTCTATATTGTGGCCACCCTATTTTGGGAAACTACCACTGCTAAACAACTACTACCTTTTGATCTGGCTCACATCTGATACAGACGCAACACGTTTGAGCGTTTGCCCTGATAGACTCTGAGTCTCCGGCCAACATGAAAACTTCAAGGCCTTGAAAAATAAAGAACTGCAGGGAAGATAAAGACTTCATAAGAACAGAGTTTTGGGTCTCGGGTCCTACAGCCCAAGCAATTTTTCCGTCTGCGCAATTCCAGGGCCCCGGCCCACGTCCAGAGCCAGCAGGTCTTTGCTGATTGAGGCACGCGCCGGCACATTGCGTAGGTAGACAGCCTGAGACGCTTCTTGACAGGTTTAAGGAACCCTCAACCCTAAACCCCTAAACCCTAAATCCTAAACCCTAAACCCCTACACCCTAAACCTGTTTAGTGTTCAGGGTCTAGAGCATAGGGTGGTTTACGCGAACTTTCGAACTCTGCTGGGTTGCTGAAAAATCGTACCTTAAGTTACGATAATCAGGAAACCCTATTGTTTCCTATGTACCCATGTTGTGGTAACCCTTAACCCTAAAGCCTGTACCATACAATGGTAACTTAATTCAAGTTCCTTAACAGCAACCCTGTCCGAGCATTGTCCGTTTTGCACTGTAATGGAGCTTAAATTAAGTTACCATAATGTAGGTACATAGTGGTTTCTGGGGCTTACTTGATTATAATAACTTAGTGTAAACTCTAGGCTCCCCAGTAACCCCATAAGATTAAGGCTACCCTTTTCAGCTTTAATAGGGAGACCTCAAGATCAATAGGAAAAACTTGTATTACTGGGGTAGCTAAAATTCCTTAACAGCATCCCGGCAGGTGCCTAAACCCAAAACCCTTCACCCCATCCAAGATGCGGATAGAGGATCCAGGGAACCACAATAAGCCAGACCAGCCGATCTTTCACCTGAATATTTCTTGCGGGGCTTCCAGACTAAAGGAAGGGTTTAGAGTTGAGGATTTAGGGCTTTGGATTTAAGGGGGTACCATGACGGATCGTTTCGATGTGAGCCTATCCTGTAGACTCCTCAGAAGTTGTTCTCCATTTCCATTATAGCACAAACCCGGAAATAGTAGAAATATTAGTGGTATAATACTAAACACTAAAGCCTGAACCCTAAACCCAAACCCTGAACCCCAAACCCAGAACTCTAAACCCTGAACCCTAAACTGCAAACCCAAAACCCTAAACCATAGGTTGAAGCTGACCTCAAAGGCGATGATGTAGGTCATGTAGGCTACGCCGCACATGAAAACGACCCATGTCCTTGGTGGCTTGCGGTTTAGGGTTTTGGGCTTGGGGTCTAGGATTCAAGGTTTGGAGTTTAGGGTTCAGAGTTTAGAGTTCTGGGTTTAGCGTTCAGGGTTTGAGTTTAGGGTTCTGGCTTTAGGGTTTAAGGTTTAACGTTTAGGCTTTAACGTTTAAGGTTCAGCGTTTAGAGTTTTGGCCGCTCTTTCTTGCTCAGGCCATGGTATGCAATCACGCAGGGATTGTCCGGAGATGGTCCTGCATAATGACCGTAGTCAGCCTTAATGCTTGTAACAATAACAACAAAAAAGAAAGACTTCAAGTAAAAAAACACAGTGAAATTACTAATAGTACTCCGTCTTACATGTTTAAAAAGACTCTGTTCATGTTACTGGGGAGTAGTACGGAATACAAGAAATTATTATATGGGGACTATCTATGGATTATATTCCCGTATTCCTTACTAACTTTCGAGGCTAGGAAGCTTGGCGAGGCTTTGTGTTGGTCTCATTCATGCTCCTGGTACTGAGACCTGCGCCTGCAGACCGACTTTAAACCTACACTCTAGACCCTAAGCCCTAACCTCTTGACCCTAAGCCTCAAACTCTTGACCCTAAGCCCTAAGCACTTAACTCTTAACCCTGAAGCTCCAACTCCTGGCCCTAAACCCTAAAGCCTAAACCCACTCATTAACAGTTGGATAATATGCATAATATATAGAGCCTTAGTATGACCCCCAAGGCACTGCTTGAAGACGTACCACAATGATAGGTTCTGCTCAACCTCGCGCTCCACCGCATCCTTCCCATCAGGCAAGGTGGTTGAGGGTCTAGGCTTTAGGGTCTAGGCTTTTAGGGTTTACGGTCTTAGGGCTTAGGGTTGTAGGGTTTAGGGTTTTAGGGTTTTAGGGCTTGGGGCTAAGGGTTTATAGCAACGCATGGATAATCAAATGGCACCCGGGCTGGGATATACAGGGAATTCCATCCCCTCCCTCTGACATTAAACCCCCCCCCCCAATGCGGTATAGGGTTTAGGGATAATAGTGGAGTGGCTAAGCTCAAAGCAGGTGGAGGGGATTGGATTAAAAGGAAGGGATCTGCAGAATTCTTTAACCCTTAACCCTGGAAACCCCAATGCCTAAACCCTAATATGCCTACTACTACAACCCCCTTCAAAGAACCTAAAAGCCCGTTTGACCCCAAACCCTAGAAACGCATCCTGCCTGTGGCTTCCAGTTGGCTGAGCCAGAAGCCTGCGCCCAAGTTGCGCGAACCACCCGAAGCGCACCGAGAATGAGCTCCGGAGAGTATAGGAGAATGGACAAGAGAATCCTCAGAGCAAGATAGAGGCTGCAGGGCTGCTGTTTAGGGTTGAGGGTATATAGTCCCCCTTAAGTAGATAGAATATGGGGTATATGGGGATATTATTATAATATACCCGAAACCATATTCTATCTACTTAAGGGGGACTACAGGCGTTGAGGTTTAGGATTGGGGGTTTAGTGGCGTCTGGGCTTGAAGGGTTAGGGTTTCGGGATGACAGATCACAGGGTGTAGGGCAAGCAACTGAAAATGAAATGAGGGCTTACGGGGATAGGTAGGGTTTAGGGTTTAGTTGCTGGTGGTTGGAGGGGATGGAGGAACAGAAAGGAAATGTAAACGACTGTTTTTCGGTGTTACACAGGGGCCACTAATACTAAATCTTCACAAATTAATGTATTATACCACAATGGGAATAATGGATATGAGGGGGGTGGGGGATTGTAATACTGGGGGGAGGGGACTACTATGAATCATCCGGTTACAAGTGTCATGCTTCTCCCTGCTCGATTAGCAAAGCCACGATGGAGATGTGAGTAGCCAGAAAGCCCGATATCCCTGAATTAGGGCCTATACGATTATACCCTAAAGCATAGTAGGAATCCCTAATATGATTTTATGACATATTCCCTAATAAAGGGATAGTGGGCTTTCTGGGTACGCTGAATCTACAGACATGGTAATTTACCAAAATTAGGGGACCCCAATATAGACCCCAATATACTATAATCCTGATTATGGGGCCAAACAAAAAAAGTACCCCTAATTTCGGGCAACCCCACATCAGACGGGGAGCTCAATGACAGAGAGGGCCAATTGCCGCGCGAGAACAGAGCATCGACTCAGTCGAAAGCGAGCCTCCGAGGAACACGCTGGAAACCTACACGCTAAACCCTAATCTTGCTTGTGTACTTATGGGTCTCCTCCTCCTCCTCCATCTCCACTTCCATCCAGTCTCCTCCTTCCCGCAGCGCTTTCATGTCCACCGTTGCTAGCTTGCTTCGCTACCGCATTCAGATGAACCTGGTCCCTCACAGTACACGCACGGTACAGTGTATAGGGCGGTCCAGCGTCTCCTTCCTTTCAGGCACAGGAGTGCAAGCGCAAGGGGGCGTAGGGTCTCGGGTTTAGGGACTCTGTATCAATCTTTCAGAAAACCTTCTCTTTTCTGCAAAACCTTCTCTTTTCTGCATTCTGCATCCCAACAGCCAAGGCAGGGCGCTCCTAGTATTGCTGTTGTTGTTTTACTCCTGTTCCTACTACCGCCTTTGCTAATACGTTTGTTTAGTGCCGCCGTCGTCGTCGTCGTAGTAGCAGTAGCAGCAGTAGTAATAGTAGTAGAAACCGTAGGTGCTGTTTTTGTTGTAAGGGTACTAGTAATTAGCCTGAATTTGGCCTCGGGCGCAGGTGGTGACGTCGTCGTCGTCGTCGTACACTAGACTTTCTCATTGCTTGCATCAGCCACTGAGGCAAGCATGCAAACTGGCACTTTCCAGCTGATCCCTTCCACTTGCTGTCAGTTTTGGGCAGGGGTGTTATGATTCTCAGACAGAAGATACTCTAATGCACACTTCCCTCCAATCGCAAAGCTCCTCAACTACAAAATGCTTCGGCGGAGAGATCTGCCTGCACTGGTACTCCCGTGGTTGCGCTTGGAAACTTGACTTGATGGCAGGTGCGAATGGAGGACTGCATTACCACCGTCGTCGTTTTATGTTCCCGTATAGCACGGTCCCTACATTATCCTCCCCTAACACTAAACCCAAACCGCTCTTCCCATGTTCCCCAGGGACATCAGCAAGTAGACTCGGCGTGGCCTTCTTGAAGCTGGAAGCGCTGGAGTCGCTGTCACTGGCATCTGGACCTGAGTTGTCTTTCTAAGTCAGTTGGGGATTCCAAAAAGGGATCCTTCCTTGGGAGCCACCATAGTCATTAGTCTTGTATCCCCCTTCATAGTCCCTGTAATACTCCCCTATATACTCCCCGAAAAAACCGCCCTTTTAGGAGTTTAGACTATAGTACATATGAGCAGTTCCCCAAATCAGGCTCCCATTTTGGTACCCCCAAGTATTAGGTGCCGTCATATCATCTAGAACCAAAAGAGGCCCTAATTTTGAGAACGCCCTCGACCCTAAACCCTAACCAGATATGGGTTCCATGCTGGGTTCGCCATATTTGTGGAGACTACCAGGTGGGAGTTCGCAAAATAGGGGCAACTCCGGGCATGATGGGGATAAATGGTTTAGGGTTTAGGGTTGAAGGTTCAGGGTTTAAGAGTTAGGCTTTAAGGTTTAGCAATTTAGGGTTTAGGGTTTAAGGTTTAGGACGTAAGAGTTAGGGTTTAGGGTTTAGCAATGTAGGGTTCAAGGTTTCGGCTTTAGGGTTTAAGGCTTAGGGTTTAGGGTTTAAGAGCTAGGGTTTGGGGTTCAGCAATTTCGGGTTTAAGGTTTAGGGTTTCAGGTTTAGGGCTTAGGCTTTAAGAGTTAGGGTTTAGGGTTTAGCCATTTAGGGTTTAAGGTTTAGGGCTCCGGGATGAGAATCCCTCTGAAGGGTTCTGTGGCTATGAATATGAGTTCTTCCAAGTTGGCGGCTGGTGGCAAATGATGGTCTTCCGTTTTTGCGGGTGATCTACCAACAGTCCTTCCAGTTCCGGGCATCCTACATTGAGAAACAGCCAGGCATGGGTTCGTGGACTTCATAAGCCTAAACCCTGAACCCTAAACCCTAAACTCTAAACCCTAAACCCTAAACCCTTAAACCCCTGAACTCTAGACCCCTAAGCCCCTAAACCCCTGAACCTGGAGTGCAAGGCGAGGCTCTACCAATGGACAGAAACTGGGAAGATACGTCCTTCTCCTGGGCTGCTGGCGGTTTAGGGTTTAGATTTTGAGGTTTAGTTTAGGGTTTGGGTTGCCGTAAAGGAACTTAAAACAAGTTACCATAATGATGGAAAAGAAAATGGGAACTACTGTTTAGGAATTAAGTCACCATAATGGGTGTGTGTGTATATACTGTGTATATATACTATATTTATATATGTATATAGATATGGTTTTGGGTTTGGGTTTAGGGCTAACAGACTGGGTATATATTACGTATAGTACAAAAAATGGTTTCCCCAAAATAGTAACTTAAATTAGGTTCCTTAACAGCAACCCAGTCTCGCCAACTTCTCCGAACTTGCCGTCTCCAATCTTGGACGCTTTCCTGGCTCCATGGAAAAACCGTACCCGAGGCAGGTTACTATGGCGTCCCTTCTGCTGAAAACCCTGCGCAATGCTAGTATCAAGCTCTCCGCAAACGCACATGGCGGGGGGTGTGTCCCAAAATTAAGGTTTAGAGCTTAGGGATTAGGATTACAGTGTTGGGAGGTCTGTACGGGGGGGGGGGGGTCTCCTTATTTCGGGAAGCTACCACATGCCGAGCATTGTAACCAAGCAATAACTCGCTCCGCAAGACAAGCTTTCATACGAATCCGCTATTCTGCAAACCTTTACAGTCAAAGCTTTAAAGCCGGGTGTTTAGGCTTAAAGCCTATTTACATTCGTTACGGGCTCTTGTTGGGATACCATTGCTCATCTGTTGTGTTTTCTATTCATTGGTGGGGTCCAGAGTTGGAGTTGGGGAGGGGTCCGCAGCATGAGCAACATGGCGTTAGAATCTTTTAGGTTGGGCACTTGGAAGTGGCATCGATGTTGGCTTGCTGAGACATCAAGACGCGGATGCTGGTGCCTCTTCTCAAAATCGCATGCCGTGTTCGATTCAGAAGCGCAGAAGAAATCAAGCTCTTCCCAATATACTAATTTTTGGATAACTCCCACATTGCTCAACTGCTCCACACCCTCCCACAGCTCCTCGAGAGGAGGCAGTACCGACCCAAGCGGAGCGACGGCAGCTTGTCCAAGATGAGGAAGCCCTGCTGGTCGATATGCGGTTTAGGGTTTAGGGTTCAGGGTGCTCGGGGTTTAGGATGTAGGGGTAAGCAGGGAATGGAAAGAACATGGAAACTACCATAGTAGTTGAGGGTTTCCATAAATGGCCACGGCCAGTGTGGACCCTAATTATGTGTGTACATATATATATATATCATTAACAGATATATATGTACATATATATATATACATACATATATATATATATTTATGCATGTATGTATATGTATACTTGTAGGGCACACCATTTCAACTGCATAGGGGGTCCCTCCGGAATGAAACCTTTGAGGGGCTATCAACGGGCGGCACGGTGAAAGTAAGGACGTTTACCCTAGTAGGAATTGGGTTTGGGGTGTAGGAGTTTAAGGTACCTCTTAGGATCCTAAGCTTCCTAGTACATTCCCCCTATGTTTTTGGGGTTTCCTGTTTGGGTTCCCATTGATGTCCTCTTGCATTAGAGGCTGTCTTCCTGAGCACGCTCGCAACAGTCATCCCCCCTAAACCCTAAACTCTAGCCGCTAAACCCTAAACCCGCATTCGCCCCTAAACCCTAAACCCTAGAACCCTGCCTTCGGGATGATGAAGAGCGCCAGGACAGTGAAGAGGAGCGCGGAGAACCCGAGCACGGGCAAGATGTTGAGCTGGAGCCTTTTTCTTCTTGGGTTTAGGGTTTAGATAGTAGGGCATGAAGACTGGACAACAAAATGGGAACTACAGTGGCATTTAGAATAGCCACATGTCTAAATGTAAATGACATCATGATATAAGCACGTTTAAGTATACATACACATATGCATAAAGATATATGTATACATACAGACAGACAGACAGACAGACAGACAGGCGGACGGACAGACAGACGGACAGACAGACGGGACAGACAGACAGACAGATATACATACATACATACATACATCCGTACTTGTACTATCTTTCTGGGGAAAAACGCACACAGCATGGCAGGTAGGTGCGTGAATACATCTGCCAAGCCCCTGGCCCCCAGTGATTTGAAGCTAAGACCGTCGAGAAAAGGTTGATCAGCAGGATGCCAGGTCCTGGCTGTGCTGCTTGCGGAAAGAGGCATTTCTCATCTGCTTGCCTGTACTCTAAGGGATTTGGAACCCCAGTAGAAATTATAATTTCAGCTAAATATTAGGATTCTAGGTAACAGAAATTTAAAAACATGTTCAGGAACCTTGTAGTGTAAGGGTTCCAGGTTGCAAGTTCAAATCCCTGGCCCTTACACCCTGAAACCTGAACCACTTGGTCAGCTACTTGACCTACGAACTTCTTTGGCGCCTGCGTGGAAGAGTCGGAATCCGGTGTGCGACAGGTACTCTGCGGAGGTTGCGCAAGGCACGTCGCGCCAACGTACAAACTTCCTCAGAATGGACTGCAGAACCTAGACCTGTATGGTTTAGGGCTTAGGGTAAAAAAAAGTAATGATTGTAATATTAATAATAGACATAATAGAAGTAAGAATTGCAACCTGCCGTAGTTGTGAAGCCTTGACCTGCCACAGCACTCACTTGTAATACTACAGTCATCATATATCATGAGATAATATAGCAATATAAAAATAATGAAAATGTAATAACACAGTAGTACAATGTTATCAGTGAACAAAAGGCAGAACTTCTGGCTGAGGCCATGGTGCTTCTTGGGCATCTCCCATTTCGTGGCCAGGGAATGAATCATGGATAGCACCTTTTCGGGTTTATAGTCCCCCTTAAGTAGATAGAACATGGGGTATGTGGGGATCTTATAATAAAATACCCAGAGCCACATTCTGTCTATCTAAGGGAGACTATAGGTTTTAGGGTTCAGGGTTTATGGGTTGGTTGGGCTTACACACAATGATCGACCATTAACCCTAAACCCCAAACCCTAAACTACCAAGTGAAAACAGCCTCCACCATGGGAGTGTAGATGCCGCTGGCATGATAGCAGCAATTGCGCACCTGATCCGCGGGCAGCAAAGCGCGATACTGAGGCTATATAATGGGAAACTACTAAATTATCATAGAGTATATAATGGGGCTATATAGGGATAATGGAAAAGAAAATGGAAACTACAGGTCATATTATACCCTAAAACCCGAAACTAGTAAGGAAGCCTGAGTCAGCCTAATTGCTCTGCTATCCTTGCTAACAGCCGCAGGACCTCCCCGAGCATCCACCGTGTGGACTGCGACATCGCTGAGATCGGGTTCCTGTCTCGGGTTGCGGCTTGAGGGTTTGGGGGGGTTTGGGGGTCTAGGGGTTTAGGGGTTAAGGGTTCAGGGGGTTTAGGGGTTTGGGGTTTGGGGTTTAGGGTTTAGGGGTTTAGGGTTTGGGGTTTAGGGCTCTAGGGTTTAGGGTTTGGGGGTTTGGGGGGTTAAGTGCATAGGGTTCCTAAGCCAGCAACGCAGCAAACTGGAGTCCTGAACGGACCCTGAAGTCGGGTGTCATATATATATATATAATGCCCTTAGTAACCCTTCATAACTAGGTTATCTAGACCATGAATAACCCGGATTCCCTGAAAGTAGAAGCAATTCCGGCCGTCCTGGCCACATCCTCATAGAGGGTGACATCCACGTCGATGGCTGGCTGCAATAGTTTTGCCTTAGGATCTTAGACAGCAGGAACTCGCCTTGAACAGAATCAGGCGTCCATCTCTTCTAGAGTTTAAGGTTTACGGTTATAGTCCCCCTTAAGTAGATAGAATATGGGGTATATGGGGATCTTATTATAATATACCCGAAGCCATATTCTGTCTACTTAGCGGGGACTGGAGTATGAACATAGAATCCATGTAGAGACTTTGTCCGTGCATCCAAACCCCAAACCCTAAACCCTATCCGGCCTCAACCGTGTCGTGGCTGAGGATGTCCTGAGCCGACAACGAGGTGGAAGTGATTGAGGAGGCAACTTGAGTTTAGTGTTTTGGGTTTAGGGGGCAACACAGGGATTATACGGGGTTCTGTAGGCACTATTCGGGGTTATAAAAAAATGGAAACTACTTTTTAGGCTTATTTTCACCACCCTAGAGTACGCTATGACTATCATATGATCTTACGGGGTCCTGATTTGGGGGGTTGGGGTACACCCTCTTGACAGTTCTTGTCTCATGGACCACCGTCGCACTTGCGATACCCTGGAGTCAGGCAATCGAGGAAATGCTTGGCTACCCAGTTTCGAACCGTATTAACGCAAAAAAAAAAAAAGGTGAATATGATAGATTATACGCCTGTAGCTTTCACTTGACTGGTACTCGGTGGGCGCAGTATACCTATCTTGTAGTCCCGCAGTAAGCCTCCTCTAACCCCATTCTAACAGTCCATAAGTAGGTTACATCACCAGATGGTCTCGGTCCCACGCAGTAGTGCTAGAAGACTTCACACATCACGGCAAGTCTCAATGGGAAGCGCTTCGATCACGCTGCCAGGACGGCCAATCAAGCGAGGAATGTAAAGATCATTTCGGATCAAGCCTTGCGCTTGCACACAGATCTGACCATACCAAATCTGACTACCCAAAGGGTCCATGTACCCAATAATTGGGAATTTGTTAATAATAAAGACTATAGTATTTTGGGGCCTACATTTGCAGCTGGCAAGTCAGGTAATCGAGAGGCACGCGTTGCTTGAAGAACCCTTCAATGCCTTTTCCATAGAAGCCAACGCGGTTGAAGATCCAGAATTGGCCACGCTGCAGGTTGACCGTGGAGACCTTTGGTAACGTTGGCAAATTGCACAGTGCTCAGCGATCATCCACGAATAACCCAATAGCTATACTCCCGCAGTTTCCATTTCATTTTCCATTTTCTTTTCCATTTGATTCTCCATTATAGGGGAATAATATACCCTAAACCCTACCTCATCACAAGCACCTCCTACTGCTGGCTGCTGCTTCTACCTCTGCGACCTGCTCCTCCCACAAAAAAACCCGTCCTCACCCCCCACCCACCTAGTAATTAGCAGCTCTCCGCTGGACCTACGGATATCTCGCCTCCATAAGGGCGTTCCTCCACATATGCCAGGTGCAGGTGTCGTCAGCGGAATAGTCGTTGGCAAGGTTGGCATTGATGATGCCGTATGACCTGATACCAAGGCGTTTTGGGGCTTTCGAAGGAGTACTCTCTTGGCATCCCTATGACATCGTGATTGTTCGAGGATTGCAGATGAAGCACTCCCACACAGATTCTGTCTGCAGCTTCGGGGTAAAACAAGGATCTGCAGGTGGTTAGCTATGTTGAAGGTGCCGGTCGCAAGAATCCCTAAAACCCTAAACCCTAAAACCTAAACCCTAAAACCTAAACCCCTAAACCCTAAAACCTAAACCCTAAACTTGAATTTCAGAATCCCGTAGGAGTGGTCTGCGTCTATCTGACCGCAGGCTGCTCTGCGCATCTTTAAAAGAGCTGCTCTTTTCCAAGAGGGTTTAGGGTTCAGGGGTTTAAGGTTTAGGGTTTAAGAGTTAGGGTTTGGGGTTCAAGGTTCAGGGTTCAGGGGTTTAGGGTTTAGGCAGCCCACTTTCTTGTGGGCTGCAAATTAACATGGCTCAACTGGATACCGCTAGTGTTGTCAACAGCACGCTTGTTATAGTCTCAACCTGCGCAATCTCTCCCCTTAACAGGAAAGCCCAACGAATAATGCTTTCGGGGTCCTCCAATCCTGGAAGAGTACTTTTGAAAGGGAAAGCCTACTTTTCAAAAGAGCCACCTAAGAATGAACGGGTGGTGTTCTGAGGTCATTCGAGGCCCTTTGCCGAGATGCTGCCATCCTATCCCTGTCGTTATCATAGGCATGCCTGAAACACTGACCCCAAAACTTTGGAGTTTAGGGTTTGGGGTTTAGTTCTGCGAACCGGTAACTTACTGGTGAAGATGGGGACTACCTGGAGAGTCATATTGGGATGGTTTCTGATCCCTTCATACTGTATACTAACCTTGGATTCGCTCCCTGGCTGTCCCTGAAGCAGAAATGGGTAAGGAAAGCAAAATTCTGGGCGTCCTCATGGGAGCGCCATGCTTACTGTTGAGGGTTCGTTTGAAAATCAGCATGTCCCATGATTTCCTGTTAGGGCATGTCTTCAACAAACCCTAAACTCAGATAGATTTAGTGAGCCTACACAATATCTGACCCATATGGCGTTATAGGGTATACGTAGGGATTATGGTCCAGAATTATTTGAATTAAAGTATTCCCAGCAATATGCGAGTAAACAACCAAAACAACGACCCTGAACCCTAAACCCTAAACCCGTAGACCCCTAAACCCTCAGCCGTTGGCAGGCCGCTTGTTCCGGCCATGCTCCGCCGTCTCCACGAGTCGTCGAATACTTCGCGCGGGACAGATGGTGTCAGAGTCCAACACCATGGTGTAATAGTATCCTAGGGCATCCTAGGGTGTAGGGTTTAGACTTTAGGGTTTAGGATGGTTTTTTAGTCCCGAAGGTCTAGGGTTTAGGGCTTAGGGTGTAGGCCTAGGTTTTAGAGCTACGTAAGGGTTTAGGGCGTAGGGTGCAGGGCTCAGGGTTTAGGATGGTTGATGGTTAGTAGTATTTTGCGAGGTCAGAACCATGAATAATGGGGAATAAAATGAAAACTCGTGTGGAAATTGAGGCTGGTGAGCGTATAGAGATATGTAATTAGTATATAGTATCCTAACAAGGACCGAGACTATGTCAACATATGAAGCGTATCTTGCTGGCGTATTTGTAGAGACTACTGTAGGGATCCATTCCTCCATTCCGGACTAACAACCAGTAAGACTACTATGCGGGACCCTGGAGTTAGGTTACAAGCCAAAACCCTGAACCCTAAACCCCTAAACTACCTGACAAATCAACAAATCCAAGGGTCCTGCAAAGTAGGGTTCGGGGTTCAGGGCTTTGAAGCTGACTGCTTCACAAAATGGCAAGTCTGCTTGAAGGCTATCCCACTTATTTCTAGGGATTCCGCGCATGGCTCCTAGAAGTTCCTTTGCGGATTTGAGAAACGAGTGGCAAAAGGGAAGGTTCAGGCACCGGAAGGCACTAGAGAACAGACTTTGCACTAGGAACAAACTCTTGCTGCACGCACACTCAGATCATGGACACTTCGGATGAATGCGGAATGACAGCAGCGCGCAAACGCTGACTAGCATCGATTTTCGGCATCCCTTCCATACTCCGCCACCAGCATGATGTCCTTCAGGGGACAGCCTAATACACACTGGAAATGCAGGCGTAAACATTAAACCGCATTGAGACCGGTCGTATCAGCAATTGCTAGTATGCGGATGCACTGGGCGCGGTGATTACGCTACTGATGATGAAACATCCTCTGTTGATGGTGAGATTCGGAGCGATACACCGCCACAATAAGCAAGGGAGAAAACAAGTAGCTCTGACAGCTGTTGTTCAAGAAGTGAGACCATACTGTCCTAATGGTAGTAGCTAATGAGAAATCATGGTACATGTAATCCTTCAGGGAATGACCACTGTAACTATAGATCAATATCATTGGGAGTTGTAACGGCTGAAGCTATAGCCCTAGCACAGGCTGCAGTGGTAGCTGTAACATTAATATGCCAAAGGGAAGCACGAGAGACCGCAAACCCTCCACTCCCCGCTTCACACGATTAATACAAGGATGTTGTTAAACCCTCAAAATTAGGACCCTAAAACCATCATATGATAGTCGTAGGGTCCTAACTTTGGGGTGTGATGTTACCTAAATCCTTTTATTACTGGTTACTATCTTGCGGTGAATTACTATTAGGGGAGGTGGGCTTGGTTACAAGGGGGTCATTGCTCTTGGGCCACTGGGTCAGCTCTAATTGGCAACAACAAACGTTGGTGCCAATAGAGTAGTGTCTGTTGGTGGTTAAACCAGGTAAGATCATGTGGTTTAGGGTTTAAGGTTTAGGGTTATATTCCTTATAGAAAATACTATACCCCAAAGGGAGGATAGAATTTTAACCTATATTGGGTACCATAGTATCCCCAAACAAAATACTACTCGATTGAGGTCGTATCGAAGTCTTGGTGGACCCGCTTTGTCGAGATGATTCTGATGCAGCAAAGGTTTCAAGTTTTAGGTTGAGTCTTTGCAACGCAAATGGGACCCGAAGTAACCCTGCCAGTTGCCGATTCGAGAAGCATGTGGCACTGTGTTTCTAGGCCCCTGGAATGGCGCACAAAAAACTACATCCAACCCTTCGCATATATTCAAATACCCACCTTGCCCCCCAAAAAAACCTTACGCACCCCCTAACCTCTAATTCCTAATTAAACCCTAAACCCGAGACCCTAGACCCTAAACCCTAAACCCCTCATCTTCCCACTGCATAGTCCGCCCCCCTAAACCCTAAACCCTAAACCATCTGGGAACCCGAACCTCGCGGCCTCGCAGCTTGAGGTCCTCAGTTGAGGATCTAGGGGGTTTTGGGTTTAGGTAGGATTTGAGGTTTGAGGCGTAGGATTTGGGGGTTTAGGATTTAGGGTGTAGGATTTTGGGTTTCAGGNNTAGGGTTTGGGATTCGGGCTTTAGGAGTCAGAGTTTAGGGACTACAGGATATGACCTCATAACTTGGGCGTCCCCTTCAAAAGGGTCAAAACAGCGACCCCGGCTTGAACACCCTCATGTTTGAGGCTGTTACAGTACAGCATTTTCTGGCTGATGTTTGGGGTTTAGGGTTTGGGNNGGGTTTAGGGTTTAAGGTTGGGGCACATACCCAGATAAACCTGAAAAGACCTGAAACCCCCAAAAAGAATTGAAAGCGCGAAGAATAACTCTTGAACAGACCCCCAGCCGCAAACCTTAGAGGCACTCAAACCAGTCCCCAGAAGGATATAATTATTATGGGGGGGTAGCCGGAAAAAAGATCGGATTGCTTCTCAGCTAGGAGACTTCTGTCGCCGCATCGAACTCCTCAATCTGACCGTCATTCCTAAGCATGATCTCACGGGTGTAGGGTTGCAAGCTTAATGTGTAGGTGGGTCGGCGG